>JAOUQY010000017.1:7031610-7045323 GCA_028566355.1 Doras micropoeus
AGGCTGGTCCAATTTAGCCATGAAACCTCCCACACTAAAATGACAGGTGTTTCAGTTTCATTGTCTAACCCCTGTGTGTATATATATATAGTGACAGGCATCTATGGAAGTTTCCAGAGCTGTTATCACATTTTTGCGATTTTCAAAGTGGTTTAATAGTTGGAGCTGGTGATATGGGTCATAGCATTACAGAGGTAGAAGCAAAGTTTGGATTTTTCTGTAGGAGCATTTCAAGGGTGTACCCTGGCAAAACCTCAAACTCACGGCAGCAGCATGGCCGTAAAAAAAGACTCTGGGGGAACGTCACCGGCGTCTGCTGGCAAAAATCATTTCATGCGAGAGGCGTGCAACAGTGCCTCAAGTACCGCCGAAATTCAAATCGTGGTGGCCTACGTGGGAACAGAGCACGAGTTCTACCTGAAAACTTGAATCTGTAAGCAATTAGCAAGTTTGCAACATGCTGTGTGTAAATATCTGTTTATATTTAGCCTGCATGACACTACAACACACTTCAGTTAACCAAGCTTTAGCTAAGCAAGATTATTGCATGTTATAACAAGTAAATAACAAGTGAGCCAATGCACTTTTTGACCTACCTTGTCATCTTGAATCACCACAAACAAAATATGAACTGAAATAAAAGCTGTGTGCTAGCCTATGGCGTTAGAATGGACCTGTCAGTGCTGGAATGGTATCCTGAGGAGAAGCAGCACCAAAAATGAGCATAATAATAATAATAATAATAATAATAATAATAATAATAATAATAATAATAATATATGTGAACAATCACAAAATAATGCACAAAAGCTAAATGTTTAAGAAGAGTCATCCACATTCATCAAGTTACCTTAATGTTGAAACTTCATGCCATCCATTAACAAGCTTTCATCATGGTTCAAATCTGGCTGATCGTAACCCACTGACAACCTGTTGCCATTTTTTTTCCATTGCCCAAATGTGCCGTGCATGCTTCCTGAACCCAGGCTCTATGGGAGGCAGCTTCATTTGGCATTGGCTGCTGTGATGTAACAGCCTGGCAAGACAGGATGTTGTTTTGGCCACAACCAGGAACTCTTTGTCTCAAACATGTTATCCCACAGGATATAAATAATCTGAGCATCACGGGATGTGTTTGTCCTCCCCTGTCCACTTTGTGTACTTTGCCACGGTCTCATCTTGGTGCTAGTTGAACGTTTCACTCACAGCTCTTGGCAAATCAGGACGAATCCCTCTGGACCTTTTGGTAAACAAGGCCACTAAGAGTGCTGGTGCTGGAAGAAAACCGCCCTCTGCTTTGCATCAGGGACGGTTTTCTTTAAAGACTAGGTTTCTCTCAAAGTGCTTTCATTTGACTGTCTAATGAACAACTATTGTCTCCAAGTCCATTTAAGTTCTTAGTTTGCCTACACGGATCTTCCTCAGCCTACCCGCTAGTCTCAAATCATATTGCTGTGTCAATTATCCATAAGTATTAAGCTTATTTGCATAGTTAGAAGGTGATATAGTTCCTTTTTTGTCGTATGATGATAGCCCATGGATGCAGAACATTTGGTTAGTACCCAGCCCTAGTTCCATTTACATATTTCTGTCTTCCAGGGAATCATATTTCTGGTTAATAACCATAAGTAAGCACTGTTTAAAATGGCAGTAAGATAACTCTGAAGAGCTAAAGCTTCAGAAGCTTATTATATAGCCTGGACCGTGAAGGCCAGGATTCAGCCAAACTGCAGTGCAGGTTAGAACAGAGAGACTGGGGAAGACTGGGTAAATGATTGAGCTGGCAATGAACTAAATGAACACAGTAAGAGGGATTTGAATCTGAGGAAAGATGCTGGAATGATACCCTCGAGCTTATCACATTGCTACCTAATAAACCTTCTCGGAACAGCCAGGACATTCCACACTAAGTGAGGGTGGCAGAGGTTGAATCAGCTGTTTTGGAGAAATAAGGCCTTAGAGACCAAAGCAAAAGGTATTATGTAGCTTTTGGGGACTATATGTGGTGGCTAAACATCTGCACAAGTGTGGATTTACAGTACTGTAATGCTACTTTTGCAGGAAACACAGTGTTTCATACTGAACCTGTTTGTGTCTACTACCATATAAGATAGCAGGCGCAGGTGACCTAATAAGAGATGCCAGCCTGCCTCCATGTGGAGCACAAACTTTGAATCTGTGTCTGAGAAAAACATACTGAAAAAAGGCACCAGTCAGTCCAATAAATTTTTAAAGGAGCTTTGAAGTCAGTTAAGCACATACAGGATGCTACTTTCTGTACTCCTCCATTGTAAGACAGGGAAAATAAAGTACCCCAACCCCACCAAACCCCCCCCTACCCTCCACCCGACCAGCTCTCTTATCTAACATCATTCCAAGCAGATCCAGAAGAGAATCACTACAAAGCTCAAATCTATTTAGATAAAAACTAAGCAGATGAAGTGATTGAGTTTCTGTTATCAGAAGCACACACTGGCCAAAATGTAGCCCCTTATGTCCCAAGGCTGAAATTCTGAGTAACACACCATTAACCTGAGTAAGATACCTTTCTATAGCTCTCTCATTTTTGCACATTATCGTAAATTAAAGAAATGAAATACACATTTCACTCTTCTGGTGATTGCTGTATAGCAGAGCAAATCTATTGTTTGCGGCTGAGGAACAAAATCCTTGACAACCACTTCCTCACCCACACACTCTGAAAGGGAGGAAGTACACAGCAAGAGAGAGAGAGAGAGAGAGAGAGAGAGAGAGAGAGAGAAACAAACAATCCTAGCTAAGAGACTGGCAGTAAATAAAAGTACACTTGAATGGCATTAGAGCACTTCACTCTCTCACTCATGGTTAAAGTACATCTAATTTACTTTAGAGGGGCAAAAACTGTGATCAACTGACCAGATCATTTGTTGAGATGCAGAATGTATATTTGACAACAACAGATTCATCTGTCAGACAACCATAAATCATAAACATGGACATTCTGGAAGCATAATTCATATTCCATTAACACCAGCACAGGTCAAGATCTCATGGGTCAGGATACATCAAAAGTGCTGAATATGAAATTTCCCTGAGTAACAGTCAGGCCAGATCCTGAAGATATTAAGCCATCACTCAGAGGGCAGACAGGCACGGTTTCTTTTAATCACAGCATCAGGGTTTCTCTCTTCTGTCTTAATTGTTTTTTTTTTCTGAATGTCATCCTTCTGCCTCTTGCCAAACTCTCTGCAGATCATGATATTCCAGCAAAGCGTGGTAGTTCCACTCATGATTATTTTTCAATTCAATTGTGCAAGAAATGGATTCCTACCCTTCTGGTCCTCAGAGAGAGGGGCGGGGGATAGAGAGAAGAAAAAAAGAGGCTCCCTTTTGGGAGTGAAGTGAAAGAGAAAGAGTGAGGGAATAGCCGACAGACAGATGAAGTCATCTTTGAAAGTGTTACCCTGCTCTAATAAAGTAATCCTATAGGTCAACTAACGTGATCTAATCTTGTTACCTTGTTACTCTCCGCCCAGCAAAGAAAGCCACCATCGTACAGGCGCTCAAACAATAGAGTGTTGATTCAGGCGTTGGCCTAAATCAATTTTCGATTTCAGATGGTTCACAGAGCTATAAAATTACCCCATTTCAATCTGATGAAAGCTTTTGTGTTTCTCGATGTCGGTGTAAATTATAGAAGGTAAACACTACCGTCTCTCAGTGAAAAGGAAGAAAAACAGAATCAAATTAGCATCCATGAAATTATCCTCGTGGTCTCAAAGAATGAACAGACAATTGCAGGTATTATAAACTCGCAGCCACATTCCTTTCACATGCGATAATGTAATGCTGTGTCGGCTCTGGCGGCTCTTGCCGTGGTGTTACGTGTGCTACAGTAGTGCGGCGTGTCTGTTTCAGGCCACAATCTGCTGAGCTCGGTGTCCGACATCAGCAGGTGAGCGAGGGTACGGGCACAGCAAGCTTCGCCTTGAGATCCTGTCTAATTCAATCAGATCTGTGGTGCTTCTAACAGAGCCCTTTAATTAAACATGTCTCGCACACAGACGCTGCGACGTACAGGGCCCCGTTCTCTCCCTGTGACAGAAATATGACTTTTTTTAGAGAGTTCCATCTATCCTATTAAGGAGGAATTCAAATGGTAGTCAGGGAGAAAAGTAAAAATGAATCAGAGATAAAAAGTCATCCTTAGATAAATTTGCTATAAGGATTAAGTCAAAAGCAGGGAAGGTCTGAAAGCCGTGTTTTGTGTTGTTTTTAAGAAGGTGGTGTTCCTCCGAATGATTCTGCCTTCATTACTGTCGGCGTGATCTCAGGAACAAATAAGAACCTGCAAGAGAACAGAGTGAGAGAGACGAGGAGGCGAGGGCTCTATGTTTGATGATAAAACGTGTTGGCGTGCTGACGGTGCGAGAGCGCTCGGTGCTCATGTCAGGGGCTAATCTGCTGACCGCAGGCATCCTGTTGGTCTCTCCCGGTCAGTGAGCTGCAGGAGCACTGGGTTATCAACTCAGTGCGAGGGAGCAAAATACAAACAAGGAGAAGTCAATATGGTGGCTGTAATCTGACCACCCTGGCCTTTAATGGCAGGTATTCAGAGCAGAACCTGATTCTCATCTAGAAACAACACAGACCTGAGCGCTCAGGCACTGCTTTGCTAACAGGACAGAAGATCTACAGAATCTTGTCTTGGAAATTTTTTTTGCTTTCCTTGCTGCTGTGTTGCAAAGTTTGGGATTTACACCCAGGCTTGTGTGTTCCTGCTCGGCGACTGATAAAGCTGCCGTTACGCAAGCTCCTTGCTTGTATGCCTCCTATACTCCTGACCATATGTGCATACAGGAACGGTCTGTGCTGGCAAAAAAAAAAAAAAAAAAAAATGTGCTAATACTACATAAAGCCTTGAAAAGAAAAATGGTATTCATCGATTCAGCTGAACTCAGTCTTTCTGCTGATGGCATGGTAAATTCCAAGACAGAAAGGCAGAACAGAGTTTATGCTGTTGAAAATAGCTAAAAGAGTGACTGACTTGCTTTGTGTGTGCGGCACCCGCTGTGAGAGAATTCGTTGCTACGAGACTCGGGGTAAGAAAAAGTGGCTCGTGTAAGTTCATTAAAACCAGGCTTCTGAATGAGCCTGTTCTCCATGGAGTCTCTGGTCACCAATCTTTTGTTCCTGTCAGCCTTGGTAATTACTATAATATGTTAACCCATTCAACCATAACACCTTAACAGACTCTCAGAAGTGGCTGACTTCAGTCCAGGGATCTTTATTGCTCTACGCTGCACCGAATCAGCATTTCTGAATTTGGGTATCATTTAAGTGCAGCGTTGAGACTGTAAAGTATTCAGTAACACTCCACACAGCAGCTCCGGTTCAGCTCTCTGGTGAGTCTGTCATGAGGGAACGTGTGAACTTTAAGCTTAATATCAGCCGCCGTTACCATTGGATACTGCTACTTCATTAGATGTGGAGGCTCTTTTGCAAATATCAATTTTGCCAATATAATTGATCACACATGCTCAGAGTGGATATGAGCGGAAAGAGCTGTGAAGTCTAAAAATATCAGTTAAAAAAAAACGAGGTGCAGCTGTTATTACTCTCTCTCAGACCACTTCTGAGAAAACGTTATATTTGCAGGCTACTTTTAAGTGTTTCCTCAAGCTTCGACGTTCGCCTTCGAATGCAAGACAGATATAAAGTAGAAGGTATTCCGGGACAAATCTGAAATTATTACCTGGCAATTTCCGAAGCCTTTTGAATATGAAAATCAAAGCCCTTTTTGTCTCTCTGGAGGATAGTTTCTAGACTAAAGTGAGTGCAGGAATATCTGAATTGTTTGAAGGGGTGTGCTTACCTCACTTGATTGATAACTTAAGTCAGAAAAAGGAAATCATTTTTAAAAGGTTATGCTAATCACACAGCCGTGATTTTATGCGGATAAAACATTTCATTATGGGCATATCTGAAACTGTCTACCGCTTTTATTTAACGTTAGACTTTTATCAAGATCACACTGTGGCTCTCGCTCGTGCTCGTGCAGCGTGACAAACTGCCGTTACTTCTGCACGCTAATATGCTCCATAGCAATAGGACTAATCTTTACATTTTTTTTCCCCTCACACACATGAGGAATTTGAAATCATATTGGATTTGGATGCAGCGTTGTATATAACAATCAGACCCCAGATGTCTAGTCATTGCCAGCGACAGCTGTTCTTTCTAGATGGTTTGTTTTGCGCTAACGCTCAATGTTAGTTGATTTTGAATACTCACTCTCTCTACTCTCTGTTTTCTCCTCAACACTCTTCTCTATGACCTTCCTCTTTTATTTCCGAGATGACAGAAGTCCGGGCCACGGCCAGATCATCTTAATGTTAAGAACGTCAGCCTTCGCCATCTCGCCATGAGCTCCACTCACTCCACATCACTGTATTGCTGTGCTTCGGTGTTACGCGTGTCTCTACTGGGAGAACTCTGAGAGTCAGAGGTCTAAACTGCAGAAATGTCCTCTCGGTTTCTAAATGTCCTCTCGCTTCTGATTTGGAGCACGGCTCTACACCAAACAGCCATTCCAGCTCCAACCTATTAAGGCATTGGAGAGAAAATGTTTTCTAAATGACATATTGTAATGTTAATGCGATCGCAGTGCCGCGCTAAACATTAGTTAAAGCCCTCTTATGCGCTAATATTCTCCATGCATGAGTTTGTGAGACGATTAAAACTTATAAATGAGCTATAAAGACTAACACAATACAATCCTATTAGACAGGATATTTGCAATAAACATTAACTTTGACAACTGAACAATGAAATAGTTTGAAACGATATCGCTGACAGCACCCATAAAGCTGTTTTCCGTAGAACTGGTTTGTATTAAATGACAACCTGCTTGACATATCGGCTCTACGAATGTCATTTAAAAAAACAGGAAGTGCACAAACAGTGTAAGTGCTTACCTTTATCGAGAAATCCAGAGTCCATAAATACACACACACACACACACACACACACACACACACACACACACACACGCACCATTCCCTGGTAACCTACTTTTAATATTTCATATTTTATAGGCTTTTATACTGTATTTCACAACACATTTTATATTCCACAACATTCTGCCTCTCCGCATCTTGCTTCTCTTTCATAGTCAGAATTTCATCATGCAAATTATGCCATATAAAGTTTAAAGTGACTCCTAAAACTAGTCTTAAACATTTGTTTGTCTATCTAAATATCGGTTTCATCTTTTTTTCTAACAAAGCTTGATATGGGGACTTTAAAAAGACACAAGCTCGAGTAGAAGTAATGAAAAGTTATCGGGTGGAACTGATCTGAAGAGCAGAGCTGGGAAAACCCTGAGAGTTACATTTTCATTTGGTGGTTGTTTATTTCCAGCAGTTGATAGCTTGAAGCTATTAGAGCTTGTCATCTATGTTTCTCGTCCTGTTCTTAAAGCCTTGTTTCTCAGATAATAATGATGATGATTAATGTTTTATTTCAAGCTGCAGAAACAAAGAGCGGAGTGGAAGCAAACGGACTGAGCGTGCCCGTTCAACTCCACGCATACTGCATCACGCAAGGTTATGGTCCTAATAAAGAGCTGTGCTTCTCCTGGCCTAATCATTTTCTATGATGGAGAACAAGCACTGATTACAGAGTTAGGACTAAGCCTGTCATCAGCCGCCCTTACTCACGGCTGTACGCCTTCTTTATCAAAGGAACTAACAAGCTTAAAACATTAGCACGGGTTATCCAAAGCACACCTGATCTGATTTATCAGCAGAATGCCATGATTTTTAAATGGCATTTATGGATATAAAAAACGTGTGTATGCGTGGCTTAGACAGAGAGAAGAGAAAGGGAGAAAGAGCATTTGATGGCAGCAGACGTGGGTTAATTCACTGTAGCCTTTCTCTCCCTCTATTGGCTTGCCAGTGAAGCCACATCAGCACTTTTAATATGACTCTTTGGAAATGCCTGCTGCACAATAATAACCAGGCGCTTGGCAGCCCACAGAGGAAAAGAAGAGAGCAGATCTGTTGTCATTAGAAAAAGAGCACTGTCCTAAGAACAGGTGCCTTGCAACGTGTTTACGACACCGGCCCATAATTAGCTCTAAAACTGAGAAAAGCACAGCTCTTCAACACATCAGGTTCCGGCAACATCTCTGCCAAACTCGGTGTACTGCAGTGACCTTTCAGTGGCACTGAAGACATCCTGAAAGTATCTTTACGGCCCTGCTAATGACTGTCGCTTCCTAATGTACCAGTATGGACAGATTTGTACCCTAGAGCACGTGAAGACGGTAGAGGACAATGTTGGACAGAAACATAACACCACTCTTCCATCTAGCAGCGAACCTTCCCTGTGTCTTTTTTCTCTCTCTTTTTTCCTCTCTGGCTATCCTTGAAGAAGTAATGGCAAAACTCTCACGCGGCTCTCTTAATTAAGCTCAGGAACTGTTTCACATGGCCTTCCCGGCACAGTGATTAAAGGAAATGGCAGGCAAAGCTGGGATTGGCATGGCCCGGGAGTCCTTGGGAACAAAAGCACTCAGATTTATAGAGCTGGGAGAGTTCAGGAAGAGCCTTCCACCATCCACCACACTACATCTCTCAGGGTGACATTTGGATGCCCTTTACTAGTTCGTGCCTCCCTCAGCACGGATTCAAACTCATATTTAAATCCCCGAACCTAACACACATACGTCTGAGATTAAACCAGGCCTGAACAGGCACAAACTCTTGCTTGTGTTTTAGTGAAACTCTTGAACCTTCACATGCTTTAAAAAGCTGCAGATGTGGACACATGAAGCAACACACATTCACGCGTGTTTACCTGCTTTGGAGTTGGCTAGCGTACGCGCTCTTATGATGAATCATGCATTGCATCAGCTTTATTTTAAGTCCAAGACACAAAGACAGACCATCCAGAGGCATCATACATTAAACTGCAGTTCAGAGTAAGTATAGAAAGCATCAGATACGGATGTAGATTCTTGAGGCTGAGTGAATGACGCTGTGGCTTTAACAGCCATGCTGGAGAAAAAAAACACGGCTCTGACACGGCTGAAATGTGAAGGAAAATACAAATGCCTTCTAATGAGGTGTTTTGGTGTTGAAAATCAGACAGTTCACTGCAAAGTGTAGCATCCTGACATTTTGTGAACCAGAGTTATTTTATTACAGTGTCTACATGTAGTGGACCACTTCCACCCATAATTCCATTACAGCAGATACAGACACGCAAGGACTCCTTTTAAAGGAGTTTAAAAGGGCACTTCTTTTTGCTGCGAGTCTCTGACTTGCATAGCGTCCAATTACCTAGCCAAATTTACAATGACCGATCAAAACAGCAAAACAACTCCCAGAACAATTCTTCATGATACTTAAAATGCTGTTATACCATATAGCCTATAGGATGTACCAAGCATGTCCATATTCTCAACACTGTAAGCATAACAGTGTCTTAATACTCATTTAAACAGGTCACTAGACTAAACAGTAAACTTTACCCATCCCCACGCTGAAAAGGCAGCTCGACAGAGAGAGAGAGAGAGAGACGCGTCGGTGTTTGCCGACGCTGCCTGATTCTGTAACCTTTCACCCAGCCCAAGCTGCCACTCACACACAGCATCTGGAAGGGACTCCGAGCTCCCACAGGACTGGGGACAACATTATTCACCGTGCTGCCTCCAATCCACCCCTCCCCACCAAACTACTATCCTAGGAACAGCCTTCCAACAGCCCTGCCTCTAGAGGTGAAAATTACGCCCTTGTCATATCCTTAGATCCACGTTAAATCCATGAGCATCTTCTGACACCGTTACAAAGTGAGATGAAAAAAAAACTGCTGACAAATTTAACAGTGTAAACAACAATATGGTGACTATGGGTATCTAAAAGCCTGTAATATTCTCACTGGATTGCTTTAGAGGCTGACTGCCTCAGGCACAACCTCATGAGTTAACACAGTATTGAGCAAAATGGCCACAATCAGCCATGTGTGATTGCTGTTGTCTGGATTTGGCATGAGGAACCAAGGATACAGCCGTGCTCACCGCTGGACCCAAATCTGACCAAATCTTTCAGAGCAGCCAATCACGTGCTTGCATGTAGCAGGCTGCCTTCCACTTAGATCATATGAGCTATACAAATGTCTCCTGACAGGATGCTGAATTGCTTTTATGCAAAAAAAAAAAAAAAAAAACCTATACACCAGCTGTTGTGTTTGCTTATTCCCTTGAATGCAGATTTTTAATAGTCCACACATACCATACATTTTTATATATCCATCAAAATGAGCAAGTAAAGACTCCATGAGAAAGAAACCAGGCTCAAAAGCGGATCCACTGTCTTCTGTGTGACAGCAGGTTATAAAACAATCCTCGCTTATAAATATACGATCAAGTCAAAGTTGTGTCCAAAGCGCGTGTTCAGTATTACTGCTTTCCAGCATTTCCAGCTTATCTTGTGTGTTAAACTTTAAACCCACCCCCACTGTACTCTGTCCCAATTTCCTTCGTTTTTTGTCTTTTACTTTCTTCCTACGCTTTCCATCCATGCTCCTCTCACACACAATACCTGATTGCTTTGTTCAGTTCTGCACTAGTGGTTCAACAAACACTGTACAAAACACAAAGCAAACACAGAGTCTTTAAAAGCAAGGCCGCCATACGAGCAGCTGTCCTCGTGTTACTAAGTAAAGACGGAAGTAAGCCAACACCTCTTATTCGCTAAAGTACCATCGCCCCGAATCTGAAACACGGTACTCGAAAACGCAGCGCGCAATTCTCAACAGGGAGTCGCACTGCAGCTTCTCCACCAAACTCCTGCGGACCAGAGAGCAGAAAAATTAAGTCAAGACGTGAATGAAATCCATCCTAACACTGTTGGGAACTTTATTTCTCTGATGCAACAAACTGAAAGAATTCCATATTTAACCTTCGTGTTCTGTTCGCTGTTTAACCGCACCGTTTCCCGCCGCTCCGGGCCACCTTCTTACGTCCTAGTGCAACAGAACTGTAACTTTTATTTCATCTTATCGCCATCTCGGTGTTGATCGGTGTATAATCCGGTGTGTGTGTTTGTAAATATGAGATAACCGGAATAGGATCTTTTTGGTTCTTTTGAGTTAAAATGATCAAGTTTAATTAAGAACCTTGACTCTCAGCTTTTACTGACTCTTAAACCCCTCATGAAAGAAAAAACACCACTAATGCAGCTACTTTTTTTTTTTTTGCTAATTACGCCACAATATCCTCCGCAAACAAAAAATGCACGAACACAAGTTTTGCTTCTCACATAAGTAAGCAGGAAATTCGAACCTTATACCTCTTCAGTAACGGCTTTATCATGGGCAGGGTCACCGCGTCTAACAATTAACATGTATGAATTATGATTTAATAAGCATATGGCTCTGAGATTAAAAGGCTCTGAGATTAGCATTTAACATTATAAAAAGTAACACCACGTTTACATTACTCCAGATATAGCAGTCTTTTCCCTTCAGTTAACAGCCTGGCACATTTGCATGCACATGTACAGACCCTTACACACACACACACACACAAACACATATTGGTACTAGTGGATATTTAGAGAATCAGCCATTTTTGTGCTGACTGCACTTCATTTTGGAGTGAATCTGAAATAAACAGCTACCTGCTGTATGTCAAACAGTTATGCTCTCAGACTGTTTAGGTAAGCACCACTGATCTAAATTATCCAAGGTGAACTTTAATAGGTAGGTACTAAGTAGTAATAGTATTTTATTATGACACTGTGCTACATACGCAACTTTACTAGTCAACATTTCTTCGTCATTGCCATGCCATGCCATGCCAGGTCCATCTGCAACGCTTAGAGACGCTATAATCACTCTGTAGTGAGACAAGTCAAAACTATTTATATAGCATATTTAAAAACGGTGTATCGTATTATAACAGGCCAATAAATAAAATAGAATCATGTTAATGTAGAAGGCTTAACAATAATAAAATACAAAAAATGAAGAAGTGGGGAGAATGACACATTTTACACAAGATTAAGACACAAGATTAAAAGGGAAGCATCGACAAACATTATTAAGCATAATTAAGTCTTAAACTTTGGCATTTTCTTGTAGTAAAATGACTTTTCTTTACATAGGATTTATAACTTACAGGGTATCTGAAAAGTCAGGACCCAATGAGCATAAAAGTCAGTTCAATTTTATTTGTATAGTGCTTTTAATAATGGATATTGTCACAAAGCAACTTTATAAACAGATAAGAAAGAAAACTCCCTGAAATGATATGAGCGGATCTGAGTGACACCGGATAATGCGATATATATAAATATATAAATATATAAATATAATCCCTTCTACAAATTTACACCATACTGTCTAAAAAGTGCTAACTGTGTACCAGAACCTGTGAGCATCTCATCAATATGAGCATCAGAGTTTTATTGGTTTATAGCTTTAATACGACATACTACATGTTCCTCCGTGTTATATTTATTATTTACACTGCCCCTTACCCTCGACCCCTTTCGCTCAGCAGCTACATAAAGATTTTGAGGATTTTTCTTAGAGTGTGTTTCTGGAATATTTACTCTTACTGTTCCTGATTTTCCTGACACCCCGTAGAACATCGTCAATGTCCAACTGAGTACACAAAACCCCGAGGATGCTAGTCTACATGTTAATACTTTACTCAGCAAATTACAATCACCTGCATGCAAGAATAAATAGTCGCTTGCTTGTAAAACGTGCCGTGACCTTGAGCCGTGAAGAATGGCACTTACGCGGGTATTACGGGCGTTATAGAGATTTGATATTTACTCTTCAGGCTCTATAGGCATAAAGAGTCTGTTCTGTGAGAACTGTTCTGAGAGACGATGGGGATGAAGATGAATGGCAGGGGATAATGGCTGCATTCATGCTAGCGTACTGAACAGTATGTCAAAACATTACAACACAACGGCACGGACACACTAGTTAGGGCGGTAGTGTGCACTTTTAGAAGGTAGCCATAGTAACACTCCGTAGTCGAAAAACAACTTCCTTCCTGTGTTGTAAAAAAAAAAAAAAACGGGAGAGCCGATAAAAGCTCCGGCGCTGTGCTGACTCGCCTTTTCTCTCCATCTCTCTCTCTCTCTTTTCCTTTAGCGCCCTTCCCCCCTTCTTCTCTTCCTCCTCCTCCAAAAACAGCATCAAAGCCATCAAAATGGTAATGTTGGGTATGAATGAGAGAGACCCCCATCCCCCCACACCGCCAAACTCTCTGCAGCAGACTTTTTTTTTTTTTTTTTGCTCCATGTTGGGAAGAAAACCAACACCGCCACCTCCTCCTCCTCCCCCTCTTCTCTCACAAAATGGAAGCTTCCACTATCAAACTGAAGCGCTAGAGACAAACAGCCCGCTTTTAATAGTCACCTAAAACACTTCACAGGCGTCTATAAGCTACAAAAACACACACGAACCCAAGGTTTGTGTTCATGATGCTGTGAGTTTGGTGTGTGATCATGATTGAGATGTTGCACAGGATGGAGAGAGAGAGAGAGTGAGAGAGAGAGAGAGGGAGAGAGAGAGATGGGGAGAGAGAGACAGAGAGGGGGGGAGAGAGAGAGAGAGGGAGAGAGAGAGGGAGAGAGAGAGAAAGAGAGAGAGGAGAGAGAGAGAGAGAGAGAGAGAGAGAGAGAGAGAGAGAGAGAGAGAGAG
>JAOUQY010000017.1:7080460-7090724 GCA_028566355.1 Doras micropoeus
CACAGTAAGTGAACACAGTGTTTAAATACTCCAGCAGCACTGCTGTGTCTGATCCACTCACACCAGTACAACACACACTAAAACACCACCACCACCACATCAGTGTCAAATAGTATAATAATGTCAGAGTACTTGTACCTGATCTGTGCTGGTCCTGTGGGGTCCTGACCTTTAGAGAATTGAGTAAAAGGGAGAAAATGCAGAGAAAAGTCATACTGTTATATGAAAATAAGCCAAATCTATGCTTGACAAATGCTTAAACCTGGCATTGATACACACTCCTCTATTGAGCATCTAGCAGCCATTATACCTCAACTACTGAGATTCAAAGTAACCAGAGACAAAAGCCTTGAACATAAAAGCAACTCATTGAAATTGTTTGAGAAATGTAAACATTATAGTGCTCTTTATTGAGAAAAAAATGCAGCTCTCCCATTTACTTGTATTTGTTAATAGGTCAGTCCTGCTCAGATCAATATGGCGGACATGTCGATGTATCACAGCAGCGGGCCGAAGCGGCCAATGTGGTGTAGTTAGCCAAAGAAATGCCAGCTAGGCAAACCATTTATAAAGTTACTGCTGTAATGAAATAGAATTTTACAGCCTTTACTACACAGAAATGTAGAAATGTAAAAAAAAGTGTATAGGACAATTTGGCACTGGAGCATGCTTGCATGCATGGCAAGGAGTCAAATTAATGTCCCATTTAAACATATCTTTTAAAAGTCATTGCCAAATGTATTGTAATATAAGCTTACGTATGTATAACGTTACAGCCTACATTCTGACAAACCAGTACTAAAGACACCAAAAATGAATAATTTGATATATTACATTATTATTTTGACTAAATATCTTGTCATAGTATGACTTAACATAGCATGTTGCTATTTTAAATTTATAATATATATTGGCATAAATAAAGAAATATCTGTGACAATTTCTACAAGGTTTAAGGGGATCATTTGTAAATAATTTGATCATAAATAACTTTGAAGGGGAACTTACTGTATAGTTATAATTAACCTAATGTACACAAAATGGATGATCAGTGCTCCGTAGCAAAAAGTCAAAACGTTAGAAACAAATCTGCAACAACTCGGTCACACCGTGTTTGCAGCCCTGTCAGTGCTCAGGGGCAGTTCGATGCTTGGTGACATTTGACTTGAAACTGAAGTGAGGATGCAGACTGCTGTGTGGGAAATACAGCAACATGTATGAGCAGGACAAGGATTACCGGCCTAAACTATACGACACGAAAGATTTGCCTTCTACCTTTTGTGCACACGTGTGATATCAAACCTGGGCAGGGGTGGCTCACTGGTTAAGGTGTTGGGTTACTGAATAGAAGGTTGGGGGTTCAAGACCCACCACCATCAAGCTGCCTCTGTTGGGCCCCTGAGCAAGGCCCTTAACCCTCAACTGCTCAGTTGTATAAATGAGATTAATGTAAGTCACTCTGGATAAGGGTGTCTGCCAAAATGCCATAAATGTAAATGTAAATGTAAAAGGAAGCACTGATTAATGTCGGGAAAGCGCTGAGAGCCGTGGCCACAGTCCATCTGTACGATTGACGACTGTACTACCTTATATAATACCTCGAGCTAACAGTAAGAGTTCACATGGTGTCTGAATTGACAAATTCTACTATCTGTCATTACCTTAAAAGACAAAAACATGAGTAAATAATAACATACATGTTTCATGATGTTAGATATGTTTTTGTTTTACATTTATCTCATTTGGTTGACATTTTTACCCAAAGCAATACATAACATAGTAGTTGAACCTTCCAATCAGTATCTCCATGTCTTAGTTATTGAACAGCCCTTTTAATGTGTCTTTATCTAGTGGTATCAAGCTGTTCATATATTTTTATTTAGTGTTTAAATCCAAAATTATGGACACTTCGGAATTCGTCTAAACTTGTATGGCAGTCCATTTGAAGAAAGAAAGAGAGTAAAGCAAAGTATGTTCCTGCAGGCTGATCAAATTAAGAACAGGAATTGTGCTCAGTATTCACATGTTCCACATATAACTGTAGATTTATGTAAGCCTAATTAAAGCCACCTGCTAATATTAGCAAAAATCAAACGCAGAACAAGATTACTGATATAAACATGAGCACCTAGGCTTGCCTGTGCACAGATCTTACTCTAAGGTATTCCAGTGGTTCACTGAAGTGTGACGCGTGACCCGATATGCTCCTGAATTTGTAGCTTGTATTTCTCAAGCATTACATTTCCTTGTCTTTCCTGTGTATAAATAGCTCAAATACATTTTTTTGGTAATTTGTATTTCAATAAGAGGTACAGAAATAAAATGTACAATTATTATTGGTGTAACATAAATAGAGGATAAACATGCGCGTGTAGGGTTTTTTTAAAAACCGAATACAAAAAGATGGTTAAAGCGCTTAAAGAACTGTGTATGTACCACAAGACGTCCTTGAAAAGAGCGTTCTATTTGGTTGACATTAGCAGGAGCAAATAAATACAAAGAAATGAAGCAAACGCTGAAGCGTTTAAAAAGAAATGTTGCCGCCACAAATACCAGGGCTGCCTTTCAAATACCAAAATGGTTACTAAAGCTGTCGTTAAAGTGGTCACTAGGAATACATTCAGCTCACAAAATCCAACATAATACTGACAGTCTGGGTTTGTTCCTCACTTTCTCCATACACACTTCACTGTCAGTGATTTTCAAAAGCCAGTCGACTAACAAACACACATGTTGAAAGACAACAGCCACCACACCTTTAAATACGCAAACACTTTACAAGGAAAGACAGAAGTGGATGAACAGAACGGGAAAGAGCTTCAGCTCACGTTTACAGATCCCTAAAGCCTTGAGGGTAGAAGTAAAGAGACGAGACAAATCACGTGAATGTCCTGAAGCACAAGTTGAAGGGATGCGTTAATATTTTGACTTAATAATGTGTTTTTCAAGCTATTATTTTGTTATTTCAGGATATAAGGTCAACTTATTATCATTATTTCAACATCTTGTTTTGATATATTTTAATCTATAGAATATTTAGCCATATCAATAAGACTAATTTAATGAATATTAGCTTGTAATGTTTTTTTTTTTTCTGTATGCTGCAGATAGTAAGCCAGACAGACACATACAGTACACGTCTAATGACTGGTAATTCATTTAAAAGCCTTCAGGTATGGTAAGATAACTCAAAATAGGTCAAGACTCAATATGTAAAATATCAAGATACTGTGTTGGAATAAGATACCAAATCAAAACAATGATGTAATGTAACAAGTTATTCAAAAAAAAAAAACAACGTAGCACTTTTTAACTTTTTCCCGAACAGCTTGTGTTTCAGGGTTTCTGTACTACAAGGTGTGTTTCTGAAATGTCGTAGTTTTACATGTACAAACAGCTCAAACAGCTGCGTTGGCTAAATAACACAAGGAGTCGATTGCGTTGCTCTCGGGGAACCCTGCTCTTCAAGGCCTTTCAGCTTCAGCATCATTCTGTTGCACTGGAATGCATCTCACTAGCAAAACCCAGTAATAAATATCACAATGATTACAAAGATCTCCAAACATATAAATGAACAAATGTATCATCTCCTATTTTTTTTTTTTTTTTTTTACCAAAAGTAATGAAATCTACTTGTGCAGCTTTTTTCCCCCTTTTTATATACGAACCAGAATGCTGAGCTTTACATCCAGCATTTCTAATTCCAGACTCTGTATTGGTAGGCCATAAAACAGAGTCTGGATGTCACATTAGCTGGTTAGGAGGTTAAGGCCTAGGGATGAGGCGAGGTGAGGGGAGCGGGGATGCCTTTGGAAAAAAGCACTACGCACAAATCAACAACATTGAAAGACCCAGCAGAGTCTGTGTACACAAGGCTGATAGGGTCGTGGTTGGTAGATTCACTGAGTATTCTAAGCAGCAGTGTATTTACAAGGAACAGAGACATTCTTTTGCATGTTTTGTTTTTTTTCCTATTTAATACGTTTCCCTTTCGCTTGCAGGCGGGACGTTAGCCAGTCCTGCCTTCGGAGCCTGAGCTGATCAGATGGAATGAGGCATTTCAGACGGTGTTCAGTCACTCAGGTTGTTTGCGCTCGTGTCCACATACACACTGTCACAGAAAACAGGTGGAAGAGGCACTTCTTGATTGGCTGGTTTTTTAATAAGTCCTTAGTTCTTACGTTTGTTCTCCTCTCCTTTAGTTAGTGGTGGGGTTTTTTTGGTTCTCTGTATGGATGCTAGATGGCGCTGTTGTCTGAGGGGCCTGATGTGGTGAGGCACTTGGTCACAAGTTCTAAGGAAGTCAGGAGCCGCTAGATCATCAGAATAGGCTTTTGTCTCACTTCCAGGATATCTGTTGAAGAAATTCCATAATCAAGACAAAATAAGTAAAAATGAGCCAAATTAAATAGCTGGAATTATATATTTTTTTAAATCATAAATCAACCGAATCTATGACCAGCATGTAGTAAAAGGTTTTTAATGTAGTATTAGTTGTATAGCATGGACATCAAATAAACATTATAACAACATATTCTGTCAGACAAGCCTAATGTCAGCCTAATGAAGATGAAAGAATGAAAACTAAACAGGAAGCGATAAGAATTGTGCAAATACAACTTGATGTTTATATCCAGCCAGCTACAATCTTACTAGAGTTGACCAGTGTTATAAATGTACTGGTTAAGTCCAATGATACCGTAAGAATAATAATTCTTAAGAGGACGTTTTATCATCATCTCAATATCATATCGCAGAAAACCCTTCAATACATACAGCAGAATGAGCTAGCACGTGTCTGCCTTTTAAAGGTAATTATAGATTTTATTTTTCCTGTAAAATGCAAAGGGCTCAGTCAGCATGTGTAAGGGAGCGCTACTGCATGCTGACATCACTGAAATCATTATGTGTGAGTGAGAACAGGCTGTTCGTGTTGCACCTGTAGTTATCCGGTGTAGAGGAAGAGTGATGTAGGTGAGATGTGAGTAGAGCAGGAAGTAGTCCTCCGTCCTGTTCAGCTTCAGCCAGGAGCCCACGAGTGAGCGGCCGGTTCCCGAAAGAGAGCGGGAGCGAAGGTTTGTTGTGTTACACAGGTCTACACACACACACACACACACACACACACACACACACACAATAACATATGATATTAAAGGTGTAGTTTTCAGTTTGATTCTTGATCTATCGTAGTCATGCAATTCCTCATCTGACCAGAATCCAGCGACAGAGCTACAGCTACATAACATAAGAAAAAGACATTTTCAGATTTATGTACCCTTACTGCTCTGACTAGTATTTACTCTGTTTGTCCCTCTTTTCTCTGATGAAATGTTTGAAGTCGACTGGCCACAGAAGTGCGCGTTTATTCTTCCTGCTTCGAGTTCATAAAAGTGTAAGACTGCAGTCTTTCAGCATGACAAGCTACTCAATGTCCCAATACTCCTGATGTGAATCGCTTGCCTGATAGCAGTTAGACCGACAAGGATTAGATAATAAAAACTCATTCGGGCCAGCCTAAAGGCCCGAGGAGTGGCGTCTGGCCTCACCTTCATCATCCTCGTCTCTGAAGAACTCCTCACTGTCGTTGGCGGAGTGGGATTTCTTCATCTCGGCTATGCGGTTTCGGGGCACTTTGCGGCGCAGCGAGGGAGAGAAGAAGGAGGGTCTGTTTCTCTCTGGGGTCGGGGGAGTGCTGAACGACGTCACCTATAGAAGGAACAGGAGGAGAAGACGAGAAGATGAGAACGCTGTAGGAACATTTAATGATAATTTGAGAAAGCCGGTAAAATGTAATCTGCTTTTTAAATCTGTTATAAACTCCAAACATGCAAACTGTAACACCATTCTTTAGATATTAACTATGATTAAAAGCTGTTGAGGACACTGGGAAAGATTCTGCTGTAAACAGAAATATACCTATTTAGTTTAGCTTTAATAAAAAATGTGGCCAATATAACCTATAACCTGAATCAGGGACACTAAAGGAATAGTTTAACTGAAAGAAGCCTGTTATGTTTGTTGTACCGACCCTCTCGTGCAGCGGCGAGTCCTGGTCCTCCTCGGTGCCGCAGGGTGACGTGTCTCCAGTCGGCACTCGACTCACAGCCATCTCGGCGTGCCCCTTCCCCTGAGGGCCCTTCATCCGCACAAACTCCATGTTGTTGTATTTGTAGAAGCCGAAGGACATGCGCTGGGCCATTTTAGCAGCCACGCTCACCTTACACATGCACAGTGAGACAGGAAATCAACTTCAGCAAAAAAATAAATAAATAAATAAATAAAATGGTTAGTCTTTATAAGACAAATTGTCGGTCAGTTTTCCTACCCGGTTGTCGTAAACCTTTCTGAGGGCCTCGTAGCGGATGGAGCCCTGAAATATTACTCCTTGGAAAGTGGTGCTCTTGTCGCTGGCCACCAGCTCCACACACACCATCTCTCCTTCTCCAACAGTCATATCGCTGAACACCTGTATGTCAGATTCATGATGTACACACAGATAGATTACGTATTTATCCTAGTATCTTAGTTTAGTAGATTCACTGCGTTGTAACTAAATGAACTAAATTGGAGCTGTTTATGTTATCAAGCACATATATTGTAGGTATAGGATTATTATAGATAGATTCATAGGGCCTGATATTCTCAGGGCACCTATATGGTAGACGTTTAGTATAAGAATGTAGGTGTGTATAGAGAGAACTGAGAGTGTGTTGTGCTGCATAAATTGTCATTGTGATATGCAGACACACACACACACTCAGAAATAGCTTAATTCTAGCCTCATTACATATTACACCTGTAATATTAAATTTAATCCTGGGATTATCTGACACTTTGGATGAACAGTATGAGCAAAAGAACTAATTTGTCCCTTTTCCCCATCCATATCGACTCTAGCACAGAAAGAACTCATTTGAAATCATGAAAACTAATTTGAAAGCCCTTGTGGCTTGCCAGAACTCAAAAGCATAAAGCGCACCGCAAACACGTGGTCAAAGCTCAAAAATATTCATTAAACTTTATCTAATGGCGTGGTTCACCAAAACTGCTGTATGAGCTTTAAAATAAGACACGAGACAACTGGGTTAGAAGAAAATGATCTGCATTTACACACTCATATAGTATTTATTATTGCATTTACACATACATACATATAGTAAGTATCAAAATGTCTATGTGGATCTTCTAAAGCGAAAGGTGTAGTTTGGATCATATTTTTTCCCCCCTTTCCATTATCTGAGCCAGCGTTCTGGGCCAGTAACGGCCCGATAGTGATGCTGTGGATTGGCTCAGGAGATCACTAGTATTTAACCCGAGTTCTTCAGAGTGTGGTTGTAATGATAATTCAAATTAAAATGTACTAACCATAAGGAATTTTGTAATGGTTTACCATCAAACTAATAACTAGTTTCATCCCTATTCTGCATACCCAAATAATGAGACAAAGACTGCTGAATTTTCTAAAATAACCCTGTACTGAGCGGGTCCACAGACATGATTATATACAGAACATCTTCACGTACGTGGAACGTTTCATTGACGGTCTCCTGCCTGATGAAAAACATAATGAAAGTTCAAGTATAGCAGCTTGCCTCACTAAGATGCTAATTTGCAGGAACATGAATTAACCAGCTTCTCAGTCTTTTGCACTGCATAATTTAGCTTTTTCCTGGCAGGAAGACACGAGGAGTTATAAAGCTCTGTGAGAGACGATTAAGGCGGATTAAAGTAACTACAGCGCAGTATCAAAAGCTCTTCTCTATGTTCGAATGGAACCCTGAATGGAAAAATGTGCTGGTTACCTCCTCGAAGTTGTCGATCATGAAGAAGATGTTCGGGTAACTCATCTTGGACTCCTCGCCCTTGCTGTCCATCGGGTGCTTGCTGGGAGAAGCGAACACTTGCTATGTAGGAAAGAGTGATAAAGAGTTCAGGTAAGCAGCGGACAATGATGTGGTTAACAGCACAGCCTCTTCCTCCTCCTCCTCATCATCATCATCATCATCACCTTCTTAAAAGTTAAATAAACCGAAATCTCCTAACTGAAAACTTCATCATATCAACAATTACATGTTTATTTTTGTTAAATAACATTTTTAAATGTTTCTTATTATTCTTCGATTAGTCCCTTCGAATGTGATATTACAGGAGAAATAAAAGAACGTATGTTCAGAAAGTAATGAGAATGAAATCATGTGTTGTTGGGGAACAAGCAGAGATCACACAGAGCAAAGTCAGGGCTATAGGGTGGAAGTGGAAGGACTGGAATGTTTTTTTTCAGCCACAGTCGGTGAAGTGTGACTCGGTTGTCATGATGGAGGATTCATGGAGAGGTAATCTGACAGAGCACACACAAAACCCTCCTCCTCAAACTCCACAGGTATAAAAAGACCCCACATCAAAATAAAAAAGAATCAAAAAAGACAATGTACAGTGACTTGATTTTTGATTTGCTCTTGCGAGCTTTCTTTGGGTGAGGCGATACTGTCGTGTGTCATTCAGCACTTTGTCTTTCTGTCTCAGGATCGTACTGGAACACCCGTGATTCATCTCCTGTGATCACTCTGTTCAGGAAATTGGGCTCTCTCGTTAAATGATCGGGTGACAATAGGGAATAATCTTTCTTCAACATTTCAAGAGTTTCTGATGCACTTTTACTGACATTCATGCAGAATTAGATTGAGTACCGTTGCTCTACACTCGCTGGCTTTGCTCCAGTGATGAGGCACTTTCACAAAAACAAACATCTGGTCACTGTGAAGGCTAGAATTCGACTGAAACAGGTCCTACCGTTTATCCGAGATCCCACTCTAACTGACCTTGAACCACCATCCCCATGCGTAAGCCCTACAGAGCACGGGAATTTCCATACTTTCCAGACCCTCGTATATATAACAGATTAGTACGAGTGCATTAATACAACCCTGTTGTCTGAATTACAGACAGAACTGTAATTCTCTCAGGGCTGATGTTATAGAAAATGAATCAACACCTTCTGACCAATCAGATTTGAGAATTCACCTGCACTGTGGTATAAAGTCATCTAGTACATAGCTTAAAAGGAATGAAAACACTACTGAATAAACAGTCTGATACTTCATACATTTAGAATGAACTTACTGTATTTTATACATTGTTATGGTGCTAAACAAGTAACTGATTATATTTCTTTTTTGGCTTTTTTTATTTTCCTCAAAACGATTTCAAAACCACATAACTGATAAAGGGAGGTTTTTTTATCTCTTTTGCTCTCTTTTCTTATGGTTTGGATAACCTCATGATTGATTTTCGGGTTGTTGACTGTTTTTTTTGTTTGTGTTGATTCTTTAATTACTATCGATTTGTCTGCTGGAGGTGCAGTGCCACTGCTGCTGGCGATGGTGGCTGAACTTACAGCTTCTTATTACCCAGACCATTTTTCCTTAGATTGTTATCAGTGAACGGCCACTGAGACGGCCAGCGTGGTAATTATCTGAAAACAAATTACACAAAGGTCTCGGCTTCTCAGACAAACAGCGGATTGATTCAGAGATCCTAAGTCTGGAACGGTTGTGGTCTGAGGCGCCTGGTGCTACTGTTTAATTATTTAATCCACCAATTTGCTTACCCCAACTGCATTCATTCATGCATACACAATGCTGCAGATAAGGAGATGTAGAAATACATAAGTGACCAGATACAGCGCAGATACATGCAGATATCTGATATGTCCATGTGTAGTAGCACGTCCGTTTGCATTACCTGCGACTTCTTTTTGTGGATGTGGATGTCTCCTGCATCTGTGCGTGTACACACAGCACATGTGACCACGTAGTCCAGCTGGTGGAGAAACGATTGTGCAACATTAATACAGCTGCTCCATAATGAAGCATCCTGAGTGAGTGAGGCTGCTTAACAGGGATGGATGAATTCAGAAATAAGCCTCAACAACCTGTATTATTCCCTACATTTCCCTAAAGCAAGCAACTAACACCATGATGAAGGTACTGAAAAGACTTGTGTGTAAGACCAGACACTAGATGAATAGGGTTTTTTTTAAACGATAGTTAGCACAATGAATCTTTGCCTGCTGTGTATTTTTTAGTACTACACTGTTAACACTGAGTGTTCCTTGGGTAGCTGTGGATGTTAACTAAGTAAAGTATCGTTATGAGCTGTAATTTACAGCAATCTTTATTACAACTGACCCTTGTCTCAAAGGCATTTCTACACAATATGTACGATGACATATAGGTTTGCTCATAAACATATATATATATATATA
>JAOUQY010000017.1:7183849-7204684 GCA_028566355.1 Doras micropoeus
CCATACTAATAAATTATTGTGGTCTAAAATGACAGGTGTTTCAGTTTCATTGTCTAACCCCTGTATATATATATATAGACACACACACACCTTTAATAATTTTAAGAAAGATAAAAGATGTAAGAATTCACACAGGCTCATCTATGCTAAGAACATAACACATCCTTAGTCTCCCATGCCAACCATAATTACGCTCCACTAACTTTTCTTTTTTCAATGTATTTGTAGGTCTCTATGTTAGCTGATTTACTTGGGGATTTGGAATCAATTATTATTGACCCAACTCATCTTCCAATTCTCCCCATCATACAAGAGCTAACAGCCAGGGAGGGTAACACCAGCAAACAGTATGCGGCTCAAGCTGTATCACAGGACAATGTTACAAACTCAGAGGAAAGCATGTATAACCTCTTCAGCCTGCATGTCTCATAGATGTCCACAATTAGCTAGTGTTATGTGATTGACAGGGCTGACAGAGTATGCCATCCCTCCCACCCACAGAGCACAACTCCCATGGCAACGGATGGCTGTGACATCAGAAGGATTGGATACTGTGATCTCTAGAAAACAGGGCACAGCACACTCTTTTCTGTTGTGCCACTAGGGCCCTGGTGTCAATTATACAGATATGCGAGTCTAGACACACTGTATCGCGGTGCATGCTGAACATGGGCGGTTGCTACGTGACAGATCTGGTGTGAATTGTAGAAATTGTGAAAATGTTGAGTAGTAGTATACTACAGGCATTATCCATTTTATTGTTTACAAGTTAGCAAGGGCTGAATGAAATGAGGCAGTGGACTGTGTGTGGTCTTCGTGCCATGAGTTTGGCACCTGTGCTATTTTCTTGGCCCTGGTCCAGTGTACCACAGCCTTGCATATGTTTCTCCTTCATTTACTTAGCCTGCTCAACCTATTTCAGGCTTGTGAATTAGCATATGGGAAAACATGAAAAGCCTGGATTAGGCTGCACTGGCAAGTTAATAAAGGGAAAACACCAAAAGTGCCAGGAAGAGGCACTCCAGCAGAGACTCAGACTGAGAAACACTGCCACTTTGCACTTAGTCCAGTGTCAGTGTGAGGATGCCACAGCAGCTCTGCTCTACCCCAGGCTGAGTGTTATTTGCTGGGATTGTGGGTTTATTCCTACTAAACTGGCAGGAGCTGTGTTTGGTAAAAACAGTAGCTGTGGCAGCTGCTGGACAACATCTGCACCTGAGTCGAAGGTATTTCATTGAACAGTAAAGTTGTATAAAAAACAAACAACAAACAAAACTCAGTGTACCATATCCATGTTGATATGTTGTACAAGTCACAACGATATACCAGGATTTAATTTAATTTCATAGCAATCAAGACAACTAGACAACCTAATTGTTGCACTTTCCAAGTAAAAGTGATCGCCTAGACTAAACAGAAATCGTACTGCATGGCAAAAGCAAATACTGGTCTAGAACATGGCAACCAAAATGTATTTTTGTGGCTGTCTGATCAGAATCTGCATGACACATGAAACCATATTTGTCAGCTCACTGGCAGTAACAATAGCACTTAAAGCATGTACAATATATGCATGTACAATATATGACAGAGCTAAGTGCTTGGTGCATCTACATACTTTTATCCACACCAAAGTCTCAGATGAGCACTGTTTATAATCCCCAAACTGCCAATAAGGTGAACAATTCCATTATGTATGTACATCATCCACACAAAACAAAGCTCTCTAGATTATCTTAAAATATGATAGCTCTACTGACAGCTCTACTGCACCGCCTGTCATCTGAAATGTTACAGTGATAGAAGATGTTGTGGAGAACAGGGAGAGACAGAGCCCACTATCATCTAATACTGATCCCGTATTCATGTTCTCTAAATGATATAAATGAGATGACTTTCTACCAGCTTTGGCTGCCAAACATTAGAGATGCAAAAGCAGTCAGGTCTCTGTATCACATTTTTTAAATAGCAAGGGGATGATGGTAAAGGAGGACAACGTGGTGGTTGAAAGAAATCAGCAGGATTTTCTAGTTGCTACAATTTAAGATTATTTTAAAGCACATACTATTAGCACCTGGGTGTCAGCAGCCAACAATGCTATTTGCATCCCAGGTGGAATAGCCAATGTGGCTGTTTACACCCGGGTCTATAAAGCATGGCAGCAACAAGCACCCAAGTGTCCACAGCCAACAATGCTATTTGCACCTGGGCACACATAATACTGTACTGTGTGTATATGTACTGTATGTATGTTTTGAAACAGCATCAGAGTCCTAATCTGCCATGAGGCCAGACCAAGTCTGACAGTCTTTGCCACCCAGCAGTGGGGTAGCCCTCACCCTAACCCAAAGCCTAAGACATTTTTATAATATATTTTCTTAGAACAGTAACACCTGATCCAGAACACACTCTGCTGATGTACTTCCAGTTTGACATTGTTCATGCTGAAATGTACTGTAGTGGGCAATTTTACCTATTTGCTTTCTAGATTTTGTGTGATGAAACACGTAAAAGCAATTAAAAACCAGTCAACAAAAAGAATGATTTTATGAAAAACGAATTAATTTCCCATTTTTGTTGTGCAAGAAAAAGAAAAAGCAAGGCTGTTTCCTTTTTCATTTTGAAATGAATAAAAAGAAAGTAGTGTAAACAGATCTAGTTGTGTGCCTGTCACCTCACTCAAAATAAGTTTGAAAAGCACACAAACCCGTCCCCATGAGCGAGTCAACATTTGAGATATTTTGAAATTCTGAAACACTCTCAACATGTGCAGAGGTGGATTTGAAACTGCTGCATATGAATTAAGAGTAAGAGGGGTAGAGAACAAGCATTTTTTGCATGAACAACAGGTCCACGTTTCAGCGGGACTTATACCCATCAATTAGTATTCAGCAAACCTGACTGATGTCACGCTGTCTAATTGGATGTGGGCTTTGGCCTTATGTGTGCATATATTTTTTTCAATATTAAATGTTACTTTAGACTGATTGAATTATTTGTTTTTTTCTTTCCACAAATGTCAGTTTGGCTTTAGCAAAAAAGTTAAAAGTGAGGTTAAAAGTGTGCCCTTGATCATTTGTAAGTGAAACTGACAAACTGACAAAACCTGTCGCAATTAGAAGGCAGTATAAGCAGATTTATAAGGATCTCATAATAAGACACACGTTTCTGGCCATTACTGAAAATAGGGTGGACAATATTGTAAACCATGAGAAAGCGTTATGTTTGATATATTACATTCAACACATGCAGACTACCCTGTGCTAAGACGAAGCTTTCTGATTGCCATCCGAGTTAAACAAACTAAATAAGCAAATAAACAAACATGCTATAATCCATCTAAAAGAAGCCAAAGTCAACGAAAGGTAAGACTGGCAATCTGCTGTGTTTGGTTAGGCTTGTGCACTACTTGAAAATATTTGCTTTTTATGACTACATTTTTTTTAGAACACCTTTCTGGATTGAAATTCTGGACTAAATTCAGACCCTTGTAATATATCAAAGGCCTCCCTATGGGGTGAGCTGATGTGAGCAGCATGAAAGACAGTGGACATGTAGGAAAGCGCGCAGCATTAATGAGATCAGCAGTGCAGCCAAGAGTCAGCTATTAGCATACGATACTGCTGCAATGCATCTGAACAGTCAGATCCATTGAACTAGCCAAGGTCCTACTGTGTCAGTTTGCAATGTCCACTCAATCATTCCAACACCTTCACGTTCTCTCTACTCAATGATACGAGGCACAAACAAAGACTTGGCCTGGCGATAGGGCATCTCCATGGAAACAGGCAAACAGAGTGCATACTAAAATGAATGCTGAGGCTGATGTGAGCTTCTGAGCCAGCATGAGCCAAAGCTCCAGCAGAGACATAGGCAGTGACTCCGAAGAGGACAAAGAGACAGAAATGACCTTAAAGAAAAGCATGTAACTTTAGGGCATTTAGAGGCCTCTGTAGTGGAAAGATGTTGCAAGAAACTCAAAATTGAATATCTAGTAATCAGTTATCGACACACAACTATTAAATGTTTAATAAGTATTCTGGCAGGGTTCTGTTTTTTTATAACTCTGCTTAGTATTGCAGAAATATAATGAAAATGAAAAGTACAATGAAAGTTGCAAGAGAAAAGAATAATTAATAGGTAGTTAGTTGTACTGGCAAAAAATAATTAATACTATATACCTCCTATCAATTGATTCTCTCTCAGCAGGCTCGGAAGCAGAGCCAAACACGATGTTAGGGAACTGGCTGGCTAGATAACAGTAGTCAAGGCTGAGTAGCCTTCCTATAGTGAATAAATGAATTGTTCTGCTGCTGTATAGCAGAAGCCTGCATGGATGAGTAGGTTTGCAACATGTGCCAAGAATGATAACTTATCATTCAACACTACACGGAGGTTTGTGTGGGAGTAAGCAGAAGTTCTCAAAGGATACAGCAAGTCCAATACGTGCGCATGCATTTTCAAGACACGTCAGCCAGACATGCTGAATATAATCAGCAGCCTGGATATCTGAAGCCCTGTTTATATTTTGCATTAACATCCATCTCCGGTGACTGACTCACACCTGCCTACGAGTGTGAATGGAGAAAAATGCATCTTGTGATCCAACCGCACAGACCACTTGTGGAGGTCTACTGGGATGCATTATGTTTGACAGTTTGTGCTTTGTCTTGTATCTATGGTGATACCTAAAACAGGAAGATTTTTGTTTAATCTTAAATTTAGGTCTATATTTTGAATGTACACACTAACCACACAAGTCTACTTGGTCTACTCATACTTACAGCTATTCTTTATTTACAGCTATATTTAACTAACTTGGACAAAGTTGTGCTTGTAATACTGCTTTATTACAAATATATACAGCATTTATTTAACCCATTTTCCACCAGTTTAGTCACTTGCCAGTTCCCATCCACAAACTAGCTATTTCCTATCACACAACAGCAAGCACATGAAGCTAGTCAGCATATATTTTTAATTTGCTGCTCAAGTTATGCTACAGCACAGCTGAATGCACTCAGAAGAAAGTTCTAACTGCAATTTTCCGCATACATTAGGTCACAGGGGGCCAAGCACTGAAGCCTTGAAGCACACCAGTACAGGAAGCCCAAATAATGGGGTTCACTCCTGTAGACTACAGTTTGAGCAGAGCTTAGATAAAAAAAAAAAATGAAATAGTGCGGTTTTAATACAGACAAAGCACAGTAAGAACCGAGAGATTAAGCCAAAGGTACAATGCTAAATAAAAGTGGACAAAATATAAATGGTTACGTTTTCTCTACAAATGTTAATGGACTAGAAATGAAAGATGAGTAGATAGGCAGTGATTAATGTTTAATATCAGCTTTTCAAAAAGAATTATGTTTGGGGTAAGTTCATTAAATAGAGATTAAAGATTTTTTTTGATTTTTTTTAGGAACCTTTACACCCATAAAAGTGGCCTGCTGGGGGCAACATTAATAAGATGTCACCTTCTAAAATGTGCGAAAGAGAGAGAGTTGGCAAAGTGCAGCAGGGCTGCAATGGGATTTCCAATTAGCAGTCAGGGCCATGTGCTGATGTACACCATACCCTGAGCAACACAAATTCTATTCCCTTACTGTTGAAAAAACAAGCTACAAAGAATAGAGAACTAAACTGAAAACATCTGCATGTGTGTGTGTGTGTGTGTGTGTGTGTGTGTGTGTGTGTGTGTGTGTGTGTGTGTGTGTGTAAAATAGTAAAAAAGTAAGAAAAAGGGGACAAAAGACAGCCCGCAGAGAATGTGAGGAGCTCCGTGTGAGAGACAGACTGAACAGCTCAGAATTCTTATCTCCCTTCTGCCTGAGATGGGATCAGGGAGCCAAGAAAAACAAAGGCAAATGTTAGAAAGCTCAGGTCATGAGAGTTGTGGTTTCATTCTGTATGTAGATGCATTTCCTTTTGAAACAGGAAGTCAAAGTGACAGCATGTTGAAGTGCTTGAGTGATTTGCACAACAGCCAACAGCGTTCGTGATATGCCACTCCCGCTAAATATAAATACACAGACAGACAGACAGTTAAATTAATTCCTGATGGAAATTCAAATAATTTAGCTACTTAGTGAGTTAGCCAAATTGGGAGAACATGGTCTTTTGACCATGGCTTGCTTACATAGACAGACGGACGGACGGACAGATAGACAGACAGACTGATAGATAGACAGACAGAAAGTTGAATTAATCCCAGAGGGAAATTCAATTATTTAGTAACTTAGTGAGTTATCTAAATTTGGAGAACAGCATAGAACATTTTTTGCAGTTGTAGTCGCTCAATCGCCACATCGCCCGAAATCAAACTTGACCATGGCATGCTTAGACAGACAGACAGACAGATAGATAATCCTAGAGGAAAATTAAAAAATGTAATCTATTTAGAGAGTCAGCTAAATTTGGAGAACAGCATAGAGCCTTTATTTTAAACTGTAGAGGATTTCTCTCTGCTGCCTCTTGACACAGATGATATATAAACAAGAAGATGCCCTGTTTCATTCCATGCATCACTGACTCAACGTTGACTGTCAGCAGCACTAATGGTGAGCAAGAGCCACAGGGTCATCACTGGGAGGCATCCGATGTGTCTGAATATTAAATATTACTTTTTCTGACGGAAAAGCCACAACAGTGTATAAAGACAGAAGCATCTTCTCAATCAGTCTGAAACGAACAAGTCATTCTGGCATTTAAGAGCCCTACGTTGGTTAAACAGTCCTCTAAAGTGTTCCTGTCCCACGACCATGAATGCCACCAATTCCGAATTTTCTCAACTTAGCGATGGGTGGCAAAGGTTTTAACTTGCGGTAAGACACAGCCAAAAGCACACTGATGAACCACGTTTGGTGCAAATGAGCAGCTACAGTAAAGCAATACACTCACCCTGGATTGGGGCATTTGCATTCTACAGAGCATTTAAATTGGATGACCAAAAAAATAGCATAAGTTGAATCATCAATTGTTTTTCTGGAAGTGACATACTACAAACCAGGTGACTATCTCCAAAACTATTTTTTGTAGATATGCATGCAATTATACTAGTATCATTAATACTAAGGGAGAGGTGTTTTATTTCAGGTACATGAGTCAAGGACATTTTCTTTAACAACAGGTAACAGGACAAAGCTGTTGGTTGTTCAAATCCAACCTATAACACAATGGGGGCATGACAAAGCAGCTTTGCTTTATCTGCTGAAGAGATTGTGGGCTTAAACCTGTTGAACTGGAAGAAGCCATTTTGCAGCCTCTGTATTATTATTCCCTTCCCTATAGGGTTAAGACATTTAAAATACAAACCTATGATTTCATTTATGCAAGCAGGCTAAGTTAGGGCAGCCTTGTGGCAACACATGATAGTCTTGTCAAAATATAGTGTTTAGGATTTCTAAGCTTTATCTCTCTGCGACGTTCCGAGTGTACACAGGCAAGAAGATAGCTTTACTCCAGGGCAGATAACAACCTCAGTAATCAATGGTGTATGAAAAACTCAATTTATTTTAAAGCTGCAGGACTAGAACCCACATTAAATATTTCCTTGTTGTGTCTGATTACACAGATGAAACTGGAATTTTAGAGGTAGTGAAGCATTTGACTTTTGGCTCATTGCCATTGATGTTCGCACTTATAGCACACTCAAGTGTAGTGCATTTTATTTGCAAGATCCGAGGGCCTGGTGAATTGCCGTGGACTTTGTAAATAAGCTCTCTACATCATCTCAAGTACTTGATACAGGCTGTTGACAGACATATTGTTCTGTCTGGCAATTGAAATATTTCAGTGTTGGAAGGTAGAGAAAAGATCTTTGTTAGCATCTTTGTCAGATTGGGGGTGGGGCTGTATGGGAACGTTTTAACTAGACCTGTCGCGAATTTTTTCGCATTAATCGCGCAATTAATTTTTTTAATCGCACTTTAATCTCAGTTTTAACACGCATTTGCGATTGATCTGCGTTGTACGCATGCAGGTAGGCACCGTAGGGCCATTGAAAATGTTGTTGCCATTTATCACTGGTCTATTTTGAGAGAAATGAAGGTTGAATGTTGCCTCATTATTCACTTCACTTTATTTGATAAAAGTGAAATATTAAAGATGATTGATGATTTTTTATTTAAAGGGAACTGCACAGTGGAGCTAGGGAACATGGGAACACTTCACCGGAGGTTCTGTTTTGCTGCTGCTACGTGATTGGCTGATTCGATTTTACCTCAGAGACCCGCCCCCGCTACGGAAGGGAAGGAGTTTGCGTCTGTGTTATGTGGATCCGTTGCCTTTGTTGTCTCCTTCACATATTAAACTGTTGTAACATAAACCCAAAAATGGCTACAACTTCTTCCTTCTCCATTGTTCTTTGAATCTTTAGCAATGTTTATGATAGCTAACGAGCTAGGAGATCCTAACAATGAACACGACAGATCTGAGCACTGTGCACGAGAAGTTAAATGACAACCAAAACATACATTCAAAAATTCAAATACGTTACTGACAGTTCATAGATGTTTCATCACATTTATTTCAAAAGTGTCTACAGCATACAAAATTAATCTGAACAGCGTTCAGCTGAGTGCTGTCTTGTAGAAGACAACCAATGTAATCAAGGTGCAAAACCGATGCTCTTCACTGTGATGACATTGCAGGGCGTTCCAAATAGAGCCGTTTTAGCAACCGAGGTCCCTATGAAGAGCCGTTGTGATTCTGTACCCTGTGAAGTGTGCATGAATTTAATTCTTTAATGCTTTTTGACAGCACTAGTTTTAACTAAACTTTTCAGACTTCTGATATTTTAAAATGCCTGAAATCTCCAACAGCGAGATCAATTTGACAAAACTCTGCTGGATTGTATGAAAAATGAATTATCTGAAAGCTTGATTAACTTAAAATGGATTATGTAAAATATCAGAATTGCGAGCAAGGCAGCTGCAGGAACCCTTTTTTGCTATATGAATTTCATATCTTGCATCTAGAAAATCACTTACTTTCACTTTAAAGGAAAAACTTCTGTGCTGATCATTTAGTATGCACAAAACCTGACCAATGAATGTTTTAACATTACCCTGAGCATGTCTGACTCTTTCAGCCTTACTAGATGTTGTTTGTTTTTTAAAAAATGCTCCAGGCAATTGGAATTTAGACTAATAAAAAAGACTCTAACGTCTAGAGCTGAAACATTTTATATTTTCATTTCATGGAATTTGGCAGATGCACGTATCCAGAGCAACTTATACTAGTATTTATCTCATTTACACAACTGAGCAGTTGAGGGTTAAGGGCCTTGCTCAAGGGCCCAGCAGTGGCCACTTAGCAGTGGTGGGATTTGAACTCAGGAACCCTTTTGGTCAGTAGTCCAATGTCTTAACGACTGAGCTGGACTGCCTCTAGAATCCTGCTGTGGGATGTGGAGAGACTGGACACCAGAACCCAGTGGATTTTCCAAAGATTTATACAAATATTTATTTAGTCAAATAAGAAGCTTTCTCTTCTAAGTGCACCTTCAATCATGCCAGACTTGAGCTTGCATTCCATACTTCAAAATTACTTAAAAAAATGTAAGAAAACACCTGGCTGACTCCCACAAATGATTAGCTTTTTATTGCTTAATTTCTACTATTCAAGAACACTTTTCTGGATTGAAAAGCTGAACAAAAAGTCCTCAGGTATTTCACAGGGATATTTTGGCTTCCCTTGTGCATGCAATTGCAAGTTGCCCAGCAGTCGATGAGCAGTGTGACAGACTCAGCAGTGAATATCTAGCAGAGTGCACAGCATTAATGAGATCAGCAGTGGAGCCAGGAGTCAGCTATTAGCATACGATACTGCTGCAACGCACTTGAACAGTCAGATCCATTGAATCAGCTAAGGTCCTACTGTGCCAGTTTGCAATGTCCAATCAATCACTCCAACACCTTCATGTTCTCTCTTTTCAAAGATACAAAAAAATAATGATAGGGCATCACTATGGAAACTGCAAAACAGAGTGCAATCTAAAAAGAAGGAAGCAGAGATTCTGCCTTGATTTGCCTCTGGCCAGAACAGTAAATATTCATGAGGTGAATGCAAATGAGATAGGAGCGATCTCTGTTGTCACAGCCAGCTATAATAAGTGTGATTTGACTCAAACAGGTCAAAGGATTTTGTCTGTGCTCACGGAGAAGCCGCAATTAATCTTAAATTGGAGGCAGAAACGTCTTAAACATCTTTTATCCGTTGAAATGATCAATGGCTACATTTACATGCAACTTAACCATCCATCATCAAATCATATCAATGTCTGATAACTCAGTCGAAAAAAATAAATAAATAAAATAAACTGCACGTAAGCACCTAAGCTGGAGTAAACAATCTGAGATGAATTCAAAATAAATGTCAATCTTTCATTAAATGTAAGCACAGCCACAAAGAAAACCTTTTTCATTCAAATTATTTCTCAGTTGGACTCTTCCCAGAGGAAAAGAAATTTGAAAATAAGATGTTTTCTTTGTCCAGCCTATTTCTCCTAGACATAACTGAGCTCAATTTAACATCAATATGAGACTTTGGCCATTTTTTCAGACTTTCTTAAAACCATCCCCTGAGAAACAGCTTTTGTCTGGTCTTAAAACACTCTTTGTTTTAATCTCACTGCACCGATCTTTATTTGTCTGAAATAATCAGCTCCTGGGATAACAGGAAGATCCAAAAGAAAACTGGACTGACTTATAAATGAGATTGCACAATATAAGGAATATCAGAAATTGGTCTCAGTGATCAAATTCAGATTCAAGCCGGTGAGAACATCAAAAGAACTCCTGCTTTTCTTGCGTTTCTCCTTTTATTTGCAAATTGTCAAACCTCAGATTCATTTATTCTTTTGCTCCTTAGTTCTCCTGAGGGGGGTTTAGGTGAAATAGGTCAGAATTCAGTAAGTCCCACATAAGAGATTTATTTCTAACGAGACAAAGAAAAGAGCAGCAAAGTTTTTCTTTGGGCTTGCAGACATTCTGCATAACCTGGACAGAATGCACAACAGTACAGTGCAGAAAACAGTGGAGATAAAGTTAATGCTGCAAATATTCAAATACTATAATTCTGACTGTGGATTAAGAACACTAGTGAGAGTAGCACTTGCTCAACTGTCAACATACACTCATTGCCCACGTTATTAGGAATACCTATACACCGGCAGAGTTACACAGTCATCAAATCAGAAACTTTTTGCAGAAGCACAATGCAAAAAAAAGACATCAGCATGGGGAGAAAATGCAATCTCAAATGCTGATCTTCATGCACAACAGTCTCTAGAGTTTACACCAAATAATGCTTAAAAAAAATCCAGTGACCAGTGGATCTGTGGTCGGAAAAATCCCGTTCATGAGAGAGGTCACAAGAGAAGGGCCAGACTGCTTTGAGCTGACAGGAAGGTTATGGTAAACATTCTTTGGTACCATGGTGAGCAGAAAAGCATATCACAATGAATAACACGTCGAACCTTGAGGCAGATGGTCTACAGTAGCCTAAGATCACATTGTGTTCCAGTCTTGTTAGCCAAGAACAGGAGTCTGAGGCTACAGTGGGCACAGGCACGCCCACACTGGACATCTGAATGCTGAAGAAAGACAAGGGAATATTGTGGCTGGAGAACATAACTATTTATTCAGATGGCATAAACTCATTCTTGTAACACTTGCATTGATGTCAGTTTGGATTCTGTTACTTGCCAAATATATAAATGTAAATGTACTGTGTTTCTCTGACCTTTAAGAGCTCTGCCAGCTGCAGTAGCTTGTAAAGTGAAACTAGGTATTATATATATATTATATATATAAAGCATTTTTGTGCAGTTACTTTGCTACTGACACATACGTCAATATTTATGATGTGAAAAAAAAACAGCAGTGGTGGAAAGCATATAATCATATAATCAAAAATTTGTAGCCAGTGTGCAACCTAAATGCTAGTACTGATATTGTTCATTCATGTAGAATGTAGAAATGTTTACTGAAGGATTCAATGTAAAACTGTAACATGCATCTATTTAACCTATGAATATGTTAAACAGATCTGAATACTGAGTACTGTTACATACTGTTACTGTTAAATACTCTCTTACTGAGTATGTCTGTCTATTTCAAGCTATACATAACATGTGCTGAGTTACACAAGATGCTAGCTAGCATATAATCATAATCTAGAGCAATAGTTCTCAAAGTGAGTGTGAGATCCCCCATAGTCAGGGTCTGTGATTTTTCTAATTAATTAATTAATTTTGTAATTGTATTTTTCATTTTTTTTGGATAATGTTGGAATTCGTAACCTGTCATTATTAAAGCTGTGTTTCTAATTGAGGTTTTAGTTATTAGCCTGCTTGACTGATCACTTAGTCTTACAGACTATAGACTATACACTAATCCATTAGTCTTACAAGTAAGCTTACAAATACCGTCAGCTGCTCTGTAGGTGGAAAGTTCAAGAATAAAAGGCTCCAATAAAGAGCCGGAATATTACTGTACGTATGTGAATAAAGACCGTAATATCTGAACAGTTCATAAAATAAATTTGCACTAAGGGGTCCATCAATTTTATTTACAGCCAAAGTGGTTCCCGGCCTTAAAAGGGTCAAAGACTGCAGCAGCATTTGTTTTGTCTTTAAAAAAATCCACTATTGTTCTGCATTCTCTTCAGCTGCAAGTTCTTTCTGACTATGAATAAATGTAAAAAAGCCATGTCAACTGAGAGACAGATAAAGGCTTAAGTTCCTTTTCTATATAAAATCAATTTTCTATCTATCTATCTCTCTATCTATCTATCTATCTATCTATCTCTTTTCAAAGACGTATATATATATATATATATATATATACTCTGTTTAAAAGTGCTCATTTGCATTGTACTTTCTGCAGTGCAGATGCAGATGCGTTGGAGTGGCGTAGGAGTGCACCACATTTGTCTTACTTGACATCAATTAACTTTGCAAAGCTGCAGTCAAGAGTCATTGAGAATGCATTTACACTAGACTGAGCAAATGGAGCATTTCCAATGTGTTTCAGAGAGACAGGTTTTCGGACCATCACCTGAAACCACTGAGAAAGAACAACGACAATAATTTATGGGGCGATGTCATGCTGTGGCATCAGATATTTATTGATTGCTGAGACTTTACTCCTTCATCAACATGTACTTTTAAGAGAACAATAATGCTGTGATATAAAAAGTGCTGCAACCATCAGTATTTCTATGTCTGCATCTGCCTGTGGCTGTGGCTCCATAAGTTATTATATATAAGCTAATGTGAGATGTAGAGGTCATCCCTGTAATTAGTTCTAAGTTTTAATGTGTATTACTACCAAGTAAGAGGCATTCTTGAGCACAGACATAAAGCTGATCAATAACATGGTGTAATTAATGCAGCATTATACTGGTGCTACAGGATGTACAAGTTCAGTCCTAAATCTCAATTCCCATTACACCTTCAATTGTTCATAAACTTATTAACCTTTCTGCTTTCGCAAACTTGTTCATTTAAATTTTTAATAATTGCACAATTTCCATGCTGGATAATTTAGGAAGCCTTGTTCTAAATGCCATTCTTTTTGGGTGATGCTAAATACATGTTGTATAATCTCCATAATTAGAGATGACATGATTTTATTTTATAGTTTATCTTTCAATACTGTAACAAAATTGCTGCATGTTTCAATAATGATGCCCTTATAAAACTGGTGAGAAATGAAAGGAAAAAAAGGTTCTTTTATGATGTAGGATTTAGGGTTTGCACTGAAGTAGCACATATAGAAGCACATATAGATACTTGGTAGGTTCCCCACGGGATCTTGAAGGGAACGTTGCACAGTCCGATGTTATTTGAGCCAGTGTTGCACGGTTGTCATGTGAAACGATTCTTGCCAGCCAACGCTGGTCACGTTCGCCCGGAGTCTTTTTACGGCCACGCATGCTCCTATGTGAAAATCCAAACTTTGCTTCTACCTCTGAAGTGTTATGAGCCATCTCATGAGCTCCAACAATTAAACTGTGCTGAAAATCACAAAATCATGATAACTTGCCATTCTCATGGTGGAAACAGCTCTAGAAGCTCACAGATGTCTATCGCTTTATATACACACTGGCAAATGAATTGAAAACCTATAGGAGATTTTGGTTTGTCATGTTAAACAGCGCTCTCCACCTCCATCATCAAAACACCATCTGAAGGAATATCTTCTGAAAGAATGTACTTCATACATCTAGTACAATTCCAGACACTTGTAGAATCGTTTTAATATTTTCCTTTAAATTGTCACCATCTATACATCTTACTTTAAAATTTTGTGAAAGTCAATTTACAAGTCTGAAGTTGTGGCCATTACACAGAGCACTGTTTAAGATGTTCAAGTTCACTGAACCAAAATCAGAAACTTAATAAATAATTCACATAACTAATAACGTGGCGACAGGCAAATTTCTCTTTGGGCCACAAAGTCATTAAAACCTACTGGACTAAATCATTTGGAGGAAGTAATCAATTTCAACCAGGGTACAGTGACTCAATTCATCACAGTGGGAAAATAAATAGCCGAAATGAGTCTGTAATGAAGTTTGATGTCATTTTCCAACGAGGTGAAAGAGATACATTGGGACGGAGGACACATTTATGTTTCATGGAGTGCAGAAGACTTTCTGCAGGAGTAAAAAACACTTAGACAACTGAATCCACTGATGTGATTCACTGGATTGTTTCTGCTGTATCAAAGGTTTACAGCAATCAATCTGTCAAAGGCACATTTTGCAGTGTTTGTCATATTAACGCCTCAGGTAGAGGCAAAAAAAAAATTAAGTCCCTTTCTGAATTTTAAGCTATTATTACTGTTGTGGCATTCAAAAATACTCAAATTATTTTTCATGATTGCTGTCGTCTCATTATCACCGTGCACCAGAAAATTAATGGTTAAAAAATAATGCTTCCTTTTTTAGCCGCCTTTTATTGACAGCACTGAGAATTAGTCAATACTGCACTACGGTTAACTAGCAGCAGGTAAAGCCAATTCTATCCTTTGTTAATGGCTTGTGGATCAGATAACACAATGTCCAATTTCTCACAGTGAAATTTACACTGAATGAAAGGGAACAGAAATCATCTCTGCTGCTTTCACGCTGAGACCTCGTCCGTCTTTCTTCCCCTGCCTGGCATTTGTAGAGAAGTACTATTAGCGTTCATGTAGATTTCCTACCTGTGATGTTTGCAGCAGACAGATATAGCCAGGTGAGTGCCGGAATAAAAAGCAAGGCGACGGATGCAGCCAGGAACTTCCTGCGCCCACGACACATTCCCAGCATCCTCTGGAGCCAGAGAGGGGGCGTTCAGGAGGCTGAGAGACCTCTGTGTAGGCAGAAGATATTCACCAGATGGTGCATGGCACTGTCTAAAAAGAAAAAAGAGGGTTATTGAAGGCAGATCTCTCCACAGGAAAATCTTTACTGTCACAGTAAAATGTCACACTGAAGGATTATGGAAGCAAACAGACTTTAATAACGCAGGATTCGAAGCAAATGCAGAGGACATATAATGTTGGGGATTATTCCATGTTTCTGCACTGTAAGGTTAAATTAATCACAATCACCAATCATCAATTTAAAGAGTGAAGTCTGATGTTCAGTAAACAGTCTGTAAAACGTTTTCCAAAAAGCATTGGTCTTTTTCATATGATGTGCAAAGTTGTTCACCTTACACTAATCTTCTCTCCGTTTCTGAGCACAAAGTGACAGCACAAATGCATGTAGCACGAAAACAAAAGAAATGATTTGGGGTTTGACATGGCTGTTCCACACAACTGCAAGATGAGTCTTTCAATGCTAATAAGTGATCCATATTTCTGTCAGAGTAAAATACCCGGGCCTAACTTAGCTGCAGGTGAAGGAGCCTTACAAAGCGTAATTCATCTTCTGTGATGCGTTCTAGTTTTGAAGGGTGACTGAAGTCAAGGCCTTTGAAAAGACGGAAGAGACCAAAGAGAAAATGGAAGAGAATGTATGTCTTACTTTGAAGAAAACAGAAAGAACATGAAAGAAAGGTGAAATGTGAAGAAAGTAGGTTAAAAGAATGGAACAATACACAGATTGTTTGTTGATATTTGCAGTAGTATTTATTCTATTACTGATAAGCGGCTAGCTTTTTGCCAACAAAAGATGAACATGGAACCACTAGTGTGTTTTTCCACACTTTTCTATGTCTGTCGAATGTCTTACAGTCTACACTATTATGTATACACTACACTATATACACTGAAGTACCAGAAAAACTGGTACTGGAGCCTATGCAAAATACATAGCAACGCCACCTGTGTACATCATTGGTTGCGTCCGCCAGGGCATATATAAAGCGGTAGACATCTATGTAAACTTCCAGACCTGAGAAGAATGGCAAGTTATCACGATTTTGTGATTTTCAATGTAGTTGGAGCTCGTGAGATGAGTCATACCATTTCAGAGGAAGAAGCAATGTTTGGATTTTCACATATGTGCATTTCAAGGGTGTACCATGACTACAAGAATTCCAGCAAAACCTCAAACTTAGGACAGCAGCGTGGCTGTAAAAAGACTCCGGACGTGAACTTGACTAGTGATGGCTGGCAATAATCGTGTCAAGCATCAACAAGCATCAGCATGAGGACTGTGCAACGTTCCCTCAAAGATCCCGTGGGGGACCTACCAAGTATGAACACAAATCAACATAGCCTGTTGTCTTTTTCAATAATATTATTATCTATGCTAGCATAACATCGAGCTGTTGGTCTAATTATATTATAAGCTTTGCTCATCACGATATACCATCATGCCAGATTACACCTTAGAATGTGAACCCCGCCCCCCTTTTTTTTTTTTTTTACAAAATAATGAACAGGAACCTGTGATTTGGTGAATTATTCATTGTAGATAGTGTGATGCCCTATCGCCATGGCAACATCACCAGTCCTTATTTTCTCTGAAAAGTCTCACAGCTTGGCAAACTAAAACAGTAACAGAATAAGTGAGAAACTCTCTTTCTCGCCCTCTCTTTCTATCCGTCTATGCTGCTTTCCCTTAATAAAAAACAGGATTCCCGAGTGGCACAAAGACAACGCGTTCGCCCTATCATCTGGAGATCGCGAGTTTGAATCCAGGTGATGCTAGCCAGACCAGTGATGAGCCACTCACTGACATGTACACATCTTCCCTTCAAAGCTGTTGCCCCATATTTACCAAACATAAAGCATAAAGCTAGACGTACGTTGTATATCTATTTCATAACAATCCTGCTAATGGTATGCCAACGTTGTCCCAACGTTATCAAGGGAACACTTTAAAGTGTTGGTTTTGAATAAGACCTCTCTCAAAGGTCAGGATTCAGTCAATAGTTACAGTCCATCACTGAACACTATGCAATTAAGTTCCACTTCACCCCAAATACCAAAAAAAAAACAACAACAAAAAACCCATCATGCCTGGATTATTGTTCCATGATTGCAAACTGATAACATCAACTGACTTTAACAGGGAAATCAATACAGCAGTCTGATAGTTTATGGCAACATTTCAGATGATTTAAAGCAAGCACTGGGAAAGATATTGGCATCCATGAATTTTGCAGGCTGAAACAAAAAAAAAGCAACTTCCTATATGTGTGTGTGCATGGCGATTTGTAAATACATAATATATACAGCCTGATGTTGTGTACTGAGCCTGTAAGCTGATCTGGAAAAATTAGAGGAAAATATGACAAGCTAAAAAGTCTGCATTGTGAAAAAAACAAACAAACAAAAAATAGTAATGCATTCAAAGCAAACAAAAATAACTTTATAAACAAAAATAAAATAGATTTTTTTTTAATCAATAAAATTGATTTCTTCTTCTCCACATTTCATCCAGCCCTAGAATACAATATACATGGAGTACATACACAGAGTACATCGAGTACTCATCCAGGCTTGAGCATAACATTTTTAGAAGCAGTGATTAAGACATTTTACTACTGAACGGAAGGTCATGAGTTCAAATCCCAGCACCACCACGCTGCCACCGTTGGGCCCATGAGTAAGGCCCTTAGCCCTCAACTGCTCGGCTGTAGAAATTAGATATATGTAAGGCACTCTGGATAAGGGTGTGTGCCAAATGCCATAAATGTAAATGTAGACATATCTTTGAACTTGGACTACAACTTCACATCTGAAGAACTGTGCAATTATTTTCACAACTGTGAGTTCCCCAAGATTATAATAGATTGTGCCATAGACCGTGTTAGCACTGTTGAGAGAAGGGATGCACTGACCTTTACAGATTCTACTACTAGTACAGAGAGAATTCCTTCGGTGCTCACTTATCATCCTGCCAATAAAATCATGATACTATAGATACTATCAGATACTATACTTAAACACTTAAGAATTCTCCAAAATGATACCGAGACAGCACCCTTTTTCAAGGAACCTCCACTTATCTCCTACAGACGGGCCAAAAACATAAACATAAAAGACATGCTTGTCAGGAGTGAATGAACTGATCTGTCTAACTGAACCTGTGGCACATTGGCATGCAACTATTCTAGATAATAAGACATGCAAATCGATCAACACAGCCACTTAAACAACAGGCTCAATGGTTCACACTTTATTAGCCATCACTCCTTGTGCATGACTGTAGAAGCTGTTTACTGTATTTCCTGTAAGAAATGTAATCAGTTATGCATTAAAGAAACCAAGAGGAGACTAGCTGATTGCTTTGTCGAGCACCTTCACACCATCAGAATGAAGGATTTCTCCTTTCCGGTTGCAAGACACTTCAACAGCGATGGATACAATATTAATGACATGACAGTGTGCATTGCTAGTTGTTAGTGAAGTGAGAAAACATAACAGCATAACATACACTCTGAACTTTGGAACCCCAAGAAACAAATGTCATGTTTTGACTACAGCTATTACATCATAAAGCATTTCAAATATCCACTGGCCTTGATACAGCCTCACTATATGCGCTCTACACTAAACCTTTGCAGTACTTTTGTTATTAATGTTTATTTTTGAGTAACAAAAGCAGCACATTACATAACAGACCTCTTTTCAGACAAAAAACATAATGCTGGGTTTTGCATACAAAAAAGAAGTAAGTGTGACAGTCAAAGTCTCCAGAAGAGCTGTAGCAGATTCTTCACGCTCAGTAACACTTACCAGCTAATTACTGTACAGTACTACAGAAGACTTAGACGCATGCAAAGACTCGCTGTAAAGCAAAGACGCCTTTGAAAATAATGAGGATGTTTCTACATAAAAGAAAACACTATAAAGTGCAGTAAAAGTTAATAAACTAAAGGAAGTCCATATTCGGTGTGCCTTTTTCTTAAATACTGTTCCCAGGTACAATGCATACAGTCTTATAAGGAAATTAGCTTTTAGGTTTTACTGAGCGTCTTGGAGAATCTGCCACAGCTCTTCTGGAGACTTTGACTGCCACACTTACTTCTTTTTTGCATACAGCAGCCTTCATTATGTTTTTAGTCTGAAAAGTGTTCTGTTATGTAATGTGTTGGTTTCGTTACTGACATAGAAAAATTTTTTTGTAACATTTAATTTTTTGATGGAAAAGTAAAATCTGGAAATATAAAATCTGTTTGTACTGACTCAATAATGCAGAATAAAAAAAAAACTAAACATTAATAGCATAGTTGTACCTAAAAACAATAGGGTACCTAATACTTTTGCACAGTACTGTATATACTGGTTCTTACTAGACAAAATACAGCTCTCGCTTTAAGTTGTCCCTGATTAAGGTGATAAGCATACAGTTGTAAACAATACATGTGTCCTCTTTCCAGAAGGCACAAACAGGTACTATTTAGGGTCACACCTGTGGAATTATTTGACTTTCCTTTACTTTCTCTTATGATTATAATCTTTTTTTGTTCTCTTTATGTTGATTCATATTATTTGTGAGTATATTCTGCACCAGGCTGTTCTGACCTGATATGTCTTGCCATGAGATAAGTGTATCAAATGTACGTAAGGGGATAGATAAATAGTACATATATTCATGTCAGCACCTTTTTATCATACAATGAGCTAAGGCCCTGTCAAAGTTATCGCACAAATGACCTTAAAATTTATTATATATTGGGTGTGCTTTCACACATTTAGTTAGACAAGGCCAAAACAGAACTCACATTACACTCCTGTAATTCTGCCTCTGAAGACCTGCAAATAAAATTAATTTGCTGTGAAGATCCTGATCTGGTCTCTGGTATCTGGTATCCTTCCACTCTTTGCAACACTACTGGCAATCATGTTCACCGGTAGTTTGCCACCACAATTTGCCAGTACTGCCAGCTGTCTAGTAATCATCTGGTAACAAGTTGGCCATTAGTGACAGGACATCATGTCAAAATCTCCTCTGCTTTCAGTCTCTGTGTAGTGGCTCACAGCACAGACTCGCAAGTGACAACTGTGTAACAATCAGTCTCCTGCTTGGGCTGCAACGTAGTAATGGTTAGCTATTCTACCGTAGCTACAAACGTAACCTGACAAAGGAGACATCAAAGCTGGTCATCTTGACAAACTAAATGGTAAGTAAATGGTTAACATCATCTAATACATTAGATAAGCTGCTATTACACTTGTATTGGCTGAAATGTTCATCGAGTTACCAACTATTAACATACTTAGATTTCAATAACATCTCAATCTAGCAGCTAGCTAGCACATTCTCTAAGGTTAATGTACTCATACAGGGGTTAGACAATGAAACTGAAACCTGTCATTTTAGACCACAATAATTTATTAGTATGGTGTAGGGCCTCCTTTTGCGGCCAATACAGCGTCAATTCGT
>JAOUQY010000017.1:7204784-7217436 GCA_028566355.1 Doras micropoeus
TCCAATTTAGCCATGAAACCTCCCACACTAAAATGACAGGTGTTTCAGTTTCATTGTCTAACCCCTGTACATACATACCTAGCATTCTAGTTGACATCTCCTAACCAGCAGCCCAGTGAGAATCACCTGGAAAGCGTAGGTTGTTATGATTGCTTGCAAAAAAAAAAATTCTGCATTGAAACTGATGTGTGGGAGTTGCAATTCAGAAATGATTTCTATGATTTTTATATGCATTTGCAATAGTTTTTTTTTTTCATGTCTAATGAAAGTTATTACTTGGTGATTCAGAGTCAGTAAAAAAAACAAACCCCAGCTATGTTTTTCTGGTATTATCTACTAGATACAATGTGAGCATATTTTAACTTGATTTATAGTACCTCTTTATAATTTATGTTGTGTCAAATGTAGAGGGACAGACTGATGTGATGTAATGGATATGAAATTCATCTTTGACACTGAATGACAGCCCAGCTCTGCTCTGCTCTGCTCTGCTGTGCTCTGCTCCGCTCTGAGCACTTACTCCCTGATCAGTTTTTGTACCTGTTTATCATCATTAGCCTCATTTTGTCCTATTAGTCTGTGCATTTATACCCCTGTTTGCTGATGTTTCTGATTGTTCTGACTGTACCTTCTCATTTTTCTTCTCATTTTTTCCTCGAACTTCTTAGTACATGTTGAGCTATCCATTTCTTGTTATAAACCCAGTCTTTCTTAGAATCTATGACTCTGGATTAGCCTGTCTTATCGTTCCATCCCAGCTCTGAATGCCAACCATAATTCAGGAATAGGTTTTGAAGAGAATTGGTGCTTCTGATTTCCACATTTTCAAAATAATGCAGGGAAGGTATGCCACATACTTTCTATAACCATGACACCAGGATAATGTGAAACTCATTACGGAGATTAGTGTAATAGGTATCACAGATGTCTCCCCATCTGTAGGCTTTTATTTAAACTCCTATCTATGGCACAAACATCCTGTACTCATTTTATCTCCCCATTTCTTCAGGATCTGCTTGACATAATAGCATTTTTATAATTGTACCAAAGGTGCACCGAGGGCCAGCTTCATAACTTATTAGCTATGCTAACTTTCAGGGCCATTGACTGCAAACCTGTTTATGCGAATAGTACAGCTATACTTCATTCAGCCGATTGTGCGAGTTAACTGCGTTTTCAGGAATATTCAGGAATCTGTTCCTCAAGCAGGCATGAGTGTTGCTTACTGAAACATAAAATAAAGTGGAAACCTTAACCTATGGAAAGGTCAGTAATAGTAATATAGCAAGTGAAGAATACAAAAGAAGATTATATTAACTGCTTATAGAAGTTTCTGGAGATTCTTCAGCCTTGTGGAAATTTCATGAATGAATTTTCTTTAGATACAGATTAAATAGCTGTGGTTTAGTATACATGGCAGTGAGACTGGCTGTTTAGTGAGATTGGCTGTTGTAAACTGTATCCTTACTGACATTTTAAATGATTGCAACAATAATTTGACATGCTTGGAAAAAGAAATCAAACATTTTAAAACACTGCTAGACATTTTCAGAAATGGTGCTGTTGCCTTTGACTGCATATGAGGTTCTGCAAACTTAATTCATGACCATGGAGAAAACCAAAATGCTGCTCGGAAACTTGCCAAGGCTGTTCGAGAGGATGCAAGTGAATTGAATGCAATTCAATTCAATTCAATTTTATTTCTACGGCACTTTTAACAATGGACATTGTCCCAAAGCAGCTTTACAAAGACATAATATCCAAACATAACTTTTCACTTATATAAATTTTATCCCTAACATTTTATCCCTAATGAGCAAGCCAGGGCCAATGGCGGCAAGGAAAAAAATCCCTGAGATGTTAAGAGGAAGAAAACTAGAGAGGAAATAGACTCAAAGGGAAACCCATGCTCATTTGAGTGACATCGATAGTACAATAATAAATAATACCTTCTATAACTGAGGGCTATATAGTAAAAAAACAAAACAAAACAAAAACCATGCAATTGAATTGATTAATGTTTTTGCATGAAGTCTACTTTGTTGAAGTCATAAATAATGTGAAACAATTTAGGCAATCAATATATGAAACACAAGAGAGAGGTCAGGGTCAGAAAGAGGCGAGGGTCAGGCGATCAGCAAACTGGTCAAACTGGGCTAGGCAAAGAAGCTGAAACTGGTTAGCAGGCAATGGTCAAAATAACTTTGATAAAGGCAGGTAAGCAATGGCTTGGTAAACATGGCAGGTGTGATACTTTGCAGCATTGGGGAAAACTAAGGAACTTAAATTGTGCAGAAGTCAGGGAACTAAAATAGGAACAGGTCCAGGCAATGAAATAAAACCTACTAGTATTAAGGTGATGACAGGGAATGGGTGGAAAATGCAGTGTCAGTGCAAGGCACGGCCATCGTGCAAGCCAGTGATGAGGATGAGTTACTAACAAAAGCTTTCAAAACAGAAAGAGACAGATTTTTTTAAATAGTCAATTTCAAAATTGACTATAAGAATAATAAGCTGTTAATAAAATAAGCTGTTGCAATAAAAAATCTGGCTAAAGTTTGCTAAGGTTAACTAAATTACCACTGGAATCATATGTTGAAATTATATTAATATATTAATATTATATATTATATCAATTAATGTATTATTATAATATACACTATGTGTTTATGGTGTAAATAAATCAAGAGTTGTCTGTAGTATTGTGTACAGCGTTGTAGTGCTGTTATGTCTGCAAAATTCTGCTTAAGAATATCATGAGCTGACAAGAAGTCATTGTAAGTATAAGCCATATAAATGCATGTGTTTATTTTTTCCACCTGAGTGCCACTTTCTGCAGATCTCTCTATGACAGCAAATCAATGCAGCATCTTTACAACCACTTTAATAAATGCAAGTTCCAGATTTGCAATTCATTTGTTTTATATGGTCTGTACTTTACAGGAAAGGGATTTTGCTGTTTGGTTTAATGTAGTGTTTTATACTGTTGTTCTAGACATGGCTTAATAAAATAAGACAAATTAATAAACCAGATGCAGCCTCACAATGTTTCAAATTCTGCTCTGTCATTGGAAATCAAAATATAATTGTTGACTGTATGTTCTGAAGGAAAAGACCTTTTTAGGTTAATAAAATGTAGCCCTTAAAAACATGTGTACTACAATGACACCAGTTAGAAAAATGGAGCAAATAAGGAACTGTGTATTAGTCTCCAATCCTGCAAAGCTGCAACAGTGTAGAGCCATGATTCTCAAAGTGGGGTTAACAGACCTGAAGATAATTCAGTAATTCATTTATCTTCAGTAAGTGATTTATCCTGTTGGTGGATCTGAAGTGTATTGTGTGGGAACACACGTACACAAGACAGAAATGTTTGGAAAATGAGACTAGTCTATTGCAAGGCACCATTTACATACATTCACACAATTATTCCCACCTATGTGCAATTTCATGTAACCAATCCACCTATTGGCATGAACAGCCAACAGAATTGGCATCAGAAAACCGGAGAACCCAGAGGAAATCCTTGAGTACAGGATAAAAACACCTATAAAACCTCCACAACTTCCACAATCATTAACTATTACCTAATAACTAAATATTGTAAGAAAATGAAAAGGATTGTGTTATTTCTATGCTGGTAGTTATATCTCTAGATAGAAAGAATGAATTTATAATATGAATCACAGAGGATGAACTTAGGTCAAAACCATACAAGTGCATTTCCTGAAGAAAATGCCGAGGGGTTGTTTGCGGTTGCTAGGTCATTACTTTCATGGTGTCAATACTTTCAGTAATACAGATAACCTGAATAGACCTGGCTGTGACCGTATGTAATGTCATAAAAGAAAGTCCCCAGTGAATTGGCTTTAATGAGGAATTTGACAGAGACCAGAGGAAGACCTTTGACATGTACTGACAGAGGTAAAGAGATGGATGGAGATCCTGTTGTGTAATTATCATTTATCATTTATCAAGTTGACAGTTTCATGAAAGTTAAAGTTGAACCTAAGCCCTCAGGTGAAATTGACTCATTTGTTATATTTACAAAAAGAAAGAAGAAAGAGCAGGTTTCAGGAGGAGGAGACTTCTGTTACACCAAACTCTGCATTCTAGATAGCCACCACTCCCAGTGCCTAATGTAAGTGTGAGTGCCTTTTTTGTTGTGACCAAATGTCCCCGCATGCCCAGGAAAATCTGATATTTTTGATGTTGTGGGGACATTTTGCTGGTCCCCATAAGGAAAGTGTAGGATCAGTATAGCAGTACACACATGTGTGTGTTTGCATGTGTGTGTGTTTGTTTAAGTGAAATGTCAGGACCTAAATCAGACAACACAACAACATGTCAGGACATCAAGGAAATGTCAGGACCTGAAGCATGTCCTGACTTTTCTGACCGTGAATATCTGCTCATCAACAATTTCTTTCAGAAAAGTAAAAGAGCAGAAAAGTTTGCGTTTCATTACTGAGGTTATGGATAGGGTTAGGGTTAGGTGTAGCGTTAATTAGCTGCATTTATAATTATGTCTGTGGAAAGTCCTGACTTTGATAGTGGAACGTGTGTGTGTGTGTGTGTGTGTGAACATTTTAGGAGTATTAGATGTATAAAAAAAAGATTTTTCCCTATTCTAGGTTGCAGCTGGTGGTGAAAAGAGGAAATGTTGCCAGGATTTCATACAACAAGGGACAGAACATTTTCTATATATACCAAGTGCATTTACGATGTACACACTGAAATATTTTGTTCAGTAATAGTGATCTAGCAGAGATAAAGTTCAAACATTACACATATTTGTCATCAATATTTTCGCGGGAGTTGGAGACCAACCCTGTTAAACCCTGTTATGTCCTGGGACAATGTGACCTGGCAAAGACCCCAGTGGGTGCAAAATGAACATACGAGAACTTACAAAGCCTCATGAAACACACAGAAGCACTAAAACTGTCGTGTGAATTATTGAGTCATTACATGATCCTGGCAACTTCAGTCCTATAATTTTAACAGATATGTTCTTTTGACACTCATAATTTGAAAAAATTATTCCATGCCAGTAGGTTCAACATTATACAGTGTATATACAGTAATTTATAGGCAGCGCAGTTGCCAGGAAAGCACTTTGACTTTGCACTAAATAACTGTAAAACCTGTTTACAGTGACATACTATAGTATCTTAAAAAAAAGGGACTTACAATTGAGGCAGAACACAGCTGAGCAGAATGTTAAGAGTCTTGATCAAGGATTCCAGCATGGCAGCTTCTAAACTGTAAATCTGTAAAGGTAATGCACTAGTTCCATACTAACAGTTGGTGTAACCAGGGTTCTTGCAGAAACAGGATTATAGTTTGGCCTTAAGAATATATTTTCTATTCATTAACATGTTTTTGTTTACATTTCATTGCCTGTCTCATGAGTGGTGAATAATTCTACAATACCATCCTCCTACTGCTGGATTTTAAGTGAGCACTGGAGCAGAGGCCACACTGAGATTTGCATAAAGAAATTCTTATGCTAACACAAACAAAAGCAAAGCATAATTGCATACATTGTGTCTATAATATATGAAATAATATTTTATTGTAAGATATACTGCAAAGACAGGGAGATGGAATAAGGGATTATAGAGTGCACCATGTCCAAACATTAGCTGGTCTTCGGATGGGCTTGGTCTTGACTTTATCTCACCACAGGTGATCAAAAATCTGTCAGTTGTGCGGTGGGAACAATGTCTTTACTGTAGATTTCTTTGTTTTTCTACACTTCATCCACTGATATTTTCTTTTAACAATAGAGTGACAGATAGCTAAATGGAAGACAGAGTGAATTTAGCATCGACAAAGGGATCGCTCATCTCTGAAATTCAGATGTTTTTCTCCTCTGCGTGTCACCATGTTAATTAGGTACCCAGGTCTATCAGAGGCTGATTACTTCCTCAAGATGATTTAGTTCAATGGTTTTAATTGGAGTTTTTAACTACTCTAAGAAGATTGAAATTCTTCAGCAGCTTTGTTAATTATGATTAAACCTCAAGTTTGGCCTTGAGGTCACGTTTCAAAGGGGTCTGTTGCTTTAGATACAGGCAAATGGATGCAATGCAATTATTTGACTCACTAGTTCATGTGCCCTCATTAACGGAAATATGGAACGTGGTGACCGGAGGTTTTAGAGGTTAGTATTAGAAGCAGAAAATGAAGAAGTAAAAGCATGATGTTGCTGTAATACTGTGGATGACAGGAAAATAACACTGAACAGTTGAATTATTTCTTTATGTGTTCCCTTTGTAGTAGCACTAGTGGTTTTTCCACTAAATGTAATGAGAGTATTCAGGTTTAAAAAAGCATCTATGAGTTTACATAAAATGAGGGTGAGTCAAAAATTATCCACACTCTGGCTGTAGAATTTATTTGAATCAACTTTCAGAAAAGACAGATACATCATTTTTTGACATACAAGCTTTTGTATTCCCTCTTTAAAAAGTGTTTTAGGCTGAGCTGCGAGCCACGACTACACCGCTGTCTTCCCCTCTTCATCAGCCATGAATCTTCCTCCTCGTAGAGCTTCTTTCAGGGGACCAAACAGATGATAGTCTGATGGGGCAAGATCAGGACTGTAGAGAGGATGCTTTAACACCTCAAAACAAAGTTTTTGGAGAGTGTCGACAGTACGGGTAGCGGTGTGTGGATGTGCATTGTCATGCAACAACACAACACCCTTGGATAGCAGTCCTCTGTGTTTTCTCTGAATTTTAGGCTTCAGCTCTTCAGTGAGCATCTCACTGTAATGAGCACTGTTGATTACTGAACCTTTTTCCTGATAATGTTCTAATACTCGCCCTTCAGAATCCCAGAAAACTGTAAGCATCAATTTTCCAGCTGATGTCTATTCAGGCATTGATGATGGATGAGGAGGCCTGGGACATAGTCAGCGTTTCTGTGTCTAATGGCATCTAAGTATGCCATTTCTTATACACTGTTTTAGTATATTTCATTTATGTGTGGAAATGTTAAGTACTTCGGTCTCAGTGAACGGAATGAGAATTAACAGAGTGGCTGCACTATGATTGAGATAATCAGGATCTACACCAGGTACAGGAAAAAGGTAGGCAGACAAGCTGTAATTTTGTCTAATGAATCCATTTTTACAATACTCACCACTTACAGTTTGGCACATTGAAAAGCTAAGACAATGTTTTACATGTGTTTTTCATGTGTGTATAATAAAGTCTTACAATGTTATAAATCAAAAAATATGAAAAGCTAGTCTGATCTTGTTTAGCTTACCAGCAAAATCCACAGCCTTAAATGATTAATACACCACAGACTGCTGTGTGATAGTGGGCAGTTAGCTTTTTAAACTAGATAAAATGGAGAAGTATTCATGGAGTACCCATAAACCACATTCTAACCTGATTTTACCATTTTCTGCAAGCACAAGGCTGCTACAAACATGTATAAAATCAGTCAACACACCATGCAACATTCATGAACCCCCCCAATGCCTCCACTGGTCTCCTTTCATGTACAGCTTTACTTACCAATGTTGATAGGCAATGAAACAAAAGGGAAGCAAAATGGAAGCCACAATATATGCCTGTTTCTTTTCTAATTCATCTTTTTTCTGTTGTCAGAACCAAATTAACAGTGTTTGGCATTTTCACAATGCCATAAATACACCCCACTGCCTGAGATGTGTGATGTGACCCAGGGGTAAACATGCCTCTGTCTCGGCTTTTCTTGAGTGTGTTGTAAGCATCACTTTTAAATTTGTTGATATTTAAACAAAATTCAAACAGAATTGTCATTCAAAACAATGAAAATCTTTTCTCTGTCCTTTTGTCTGTGAAATAAAGCTTCTAGTGAAATAACAAATTACACATTTCAGCTTTTATTACATTTTAAGAAAGTGCCCAACCTTTTCTGGAAATTGGGTTTGTATTTTCTAAAAAGTTTTTAGATGTGACAAGCGTGAATTGCCACGTAGCGGTTCTCTAAACAAACAAATTAAATGCCATCAGTAATGTTTACTTCCTGATTTGGATCAGTAGGTTTCACACCAAATGTGAACTGCACTGGAGTTCAGGTGAACTGTACCTCAGAGCCCTGTTTTCTGGACTCAGGTACGGTCCCTTGGTGTGCACCAAATTCAGAAAACAGCCTTTACACCAGCAAAACAAAACATACGAATGGTTCAAATGGAGTCACCCAAAAAGTGAGAAAGCACCCTCAAACACTACAATCTAGCACTTTATAGCATGAGAGAAAACAGCCTTAGCCTAGCATGAGAACTTTCCATGATCTTTAGAATGACATAAAAAAATTCTAATTAAAAGTTGGCCCAGTCACCAGCCATGTCAGCTGTCATAAAGGCAGTTTGTTCAATTTGCTATGAGTCAAATGACATTGTGTTAATTCGTTGATATGGTTTTATTTATTTCACGTATATAAGAAGAAGCCTTTATTTGTCACAAATACATTACTCTAGAGTGACATTCTTTTCTTTACATATCCCAGCTTGTTGGGGCAGGAGGGTTGAGGACCTTGCTCAGGGGCCCAGAGGTGGCATCTTGCTGGTGCTGGGACTCGAACCCCCAACCTTCAGATCAGTAACCCAAAGCCTTAACCATTGGAAGGAGTCCAGAAGGAGTCATGACACAACCTTATGCCTTAACTATGTCTGTCATAACTCACCAAAAAACAAAATAAACCCCCACCAGGTCAGTGGAACCCTTGCTTAGTGCTTAAATACAGATCTACAGATTATTCCTTTAATCTCGATGCGAATGGATTTATTTACATGCTTTTTAGCAGGTGGCACTGTGTTCATGGTTATTATATTATATTATATTATATTATATTATATTATATTATATTATATATTATAATAAATTAATAATAGCATTATAATAAAAAAAAACCCTTTGCTTTTTTGGACTTGTGAATTGTGTGCATGTTGTGTTTTTTTGTTTTTAGATTAGCTGAGGATGTTTTTCACCATTTGCATGTTTTCACCCCTGCAGATTTATAAAATGTTGTTCTCTTTTCTACTCATTTCATAAACACTCATTTTTCCTCTCATGAGCCCATTTTGCAACTCAGTGTGAAGGATTATAGAAAGAAAGCTGCATATATTCACTGACAGGGCTAACAGCCCTGTAGAGTCTCCAAAACCCAGCTAATCAGCATGAGACATTTGGTATAATGTGTCAGAGTCACTAAGTTGCCTGCATACAATTTTTAGAATAGAAATTCACTATACTGAAAAGCAAATAAAGCCTTAAAGGGGCTTGAGTGTGATAGGTATCCTCATTACACTGGCAAACTGCACAATGAAGCTGAAAGTTTGGTAGTCTTAGACACCATCTCATGTTACGATGCACCAAGCAAATGGTCTGTGAAACTCCATTAATGGAAATAAACCACACACATCTGTGCTTGCTGCATCCTTCACTTCTTTCCTCTGCTAAATGCATCTGCTTGCCCAGCATGTCTCTTCCTAGTTAAACACTAATTCCTTTATACATAAATCCATCTGCTAAGAGATCCAGGTATTTATGCAGCTGAAGTTATTTTACTGATGTTAATAAAGGTTCTAAGGTTAATCGAGAAATTACTGGCATGTTTGGTGAAACACACATAATTTTTGTGCTTTATGCATATTTTGCTTCATGTTAAATTCCTTGTGGGAAAGATGTTAAATTCCTTGTGTTACTGGTTGGGGAAGTCCCACAGTGGCCAAACCTTTCCCTGACACGTGCACGTGCACATACTCATATCCAAAAGCCTAGCTTAAGCACTATAACACAACAGGATGCACTGCAACCAACATGCCTATACATACTTAAGTTACTTATGTTACTCACCTGGCACAACATCAGCAACAACCACAACAACAAAGATGCCTTTGTGTGCATTTCACCTGGGTCTTGAACTGGACACCTTTCTTCATCAGCATTTCTTTGAATTAGGCCCAAAACACCTTCAGAAATCTCAAATATAAACTAAGTCTCAAATATTGTGCCTCCATATTCATGATGGTACAATACCAGCTACTAAAACTGATACAGCTCAAGATACACCTTGAGCATTACTGAAAGACTTCCCCACATTAGCCATGAACAAACACCAGTCCAGATCTGTGAAAGTCTGTAGGTTAATTCATATATCCCCGAGTAATCTGAAAGCAACTCAGCCACAATTACTGGTTCACTTTTTCAGCAGTCAGTGAAAATAAATTATGTGTAAAATACCACACATGAAAATAAATGAATCATGTTTAAAAATATCACAGGAAATGAAATGACCCATGTTTAAGAAAGCCCATAAGAAAATAAATAAAATGAAATAAATACATCCTATAGAAATATTGTATAATGGAAAAAAAATTAATCACATTTGTGTTTTGGCCTTTACTTCATTAGTAGCTAGACGCTGTCTTTTGCTTCTTTGGAAATCTGCTAAACCACCAACACACTCTCAATGGCTAAGAGATACTATGTTATTTCTCAAATTGGAAAAGATACATTACTCAATGAGAGGCAATACTTGACATTTTTCAGAAGACGGCAGGGTTTTATTTCATACTTTAAATCTTTAAAGTGTCTGAATATTGATTGACCTCTTTTATTATTATTTTATTTATTATTTACTTAATTAATTACTCTCATTTCATTTATTTTTACTTTTTTTTTTTCTTTCTTTCCTGCTTTTAGTGTGGCCAGCATGGGTTAGTGTTTGTGTATTTTGTTAAATTGGGTGTAGTAGTAGCTAATTCTTAGCTACTTTGGGAACTTTCCCTTGTCTTTTATAATTCATAACATTTTGTATTGATGGGAATAGTGTCACTGATTGTATGATGATGCAAATTGCTCCTTAAAAAATAAAAAACAGATTGAGCGGAAAAAAAAAAATGAATCATGCATAAGAAATCGCACTTGTCTAAAACCCATCTGCGCTAATTTCATGTGAGGTTCATGCAGCAACTCTCTGATTTCCAACAAATTACTTTTCAAACAAGCTTGCATTGTAATGTAAGCTAATTTCAACAAGCTTACACTTGACCAAAGGGAATGACTATTTGTGCTGCTCTAAATAAGCATTTTATATAATGAGCTAAATATGCTTTTTAAATCCCATTTCATGCATTAAAAATAGACTTTTCACCTACAGCATCTACTTCTTGGCAAACTGAACTCTTTAACTGTGTACTTTACAAGCACAGATACAGATTTTCTAATCATGACAAAGTAATTAGAAAATCAAACTTATTATCAAGTTGTTTTCATCTTGAGAACTTAATTAAATTGTATTTCATGTATATTGTAATTCTGTGACTATACTGAACCGTACATATTCACCAGCGTAAAAACAAATACAAACTTTCAACTTTGTATTACTAAACTTTTAGTATTCATTCATTCATTCATTCATTCATTCATCTTCACTAAATTCCTTAGAATCATGGTGGATCTTTTACTAGTAACTAATTAATACAACCTGGATGCCATGTGATGCCAGTCCACCACAGACACATATTCATATAATTTATAATTTATGATATATAAATAACATAAAAAAAAATCAGAAAGGGTCATATAAATCCAAATTCTTGACTTTTCTATTTGACCAAAAGTTCTCAACATGGTAACTAAATGACAGATGTATGCTAAGTGCTTAGAAATATGTTTCTCATTGCTGTGTACTTAATACACCTGCAACAATGTAAAATCCATAACAATGTATACAACTACAAGGTTAAAATTAGGGTTGGGCATGTGATTAGCATCTGTAATTTTGTAAAATGTAATGAAATTTGCATGAAATTAAAAGAAATGAACCTACTTACTTAATTTAAATTCATGTCATTTGGGTGACACAGGACCAACACACTTCAGGTCCACATGGCTCTAAATTTAACATTTTATCAATAAACCAAATAATGTGGAGAATGCAGAGAAGCCATGATAGGAAGAAACAGAGTCAGCTCCTGCCATATAGGATACTATAATTGGAACACTCTCTAAGAGTAATAGAGTTCAGGGACCTCTGCATCACACAGAAATTCATGGCCTCCTATTTGTATCATTCTGCTTTTCCTCCAAAACCTTTTCCCTGCACTGGGTGTCTCTGCAGACTTCACCGACTTTAATTTGTACATTTCCAGGAACAGATATTTGGGGGTAAAAAACTAAATGAAATCACTTATGATTATTTTTGGATGCTCTAAATATAATATTTGCTATAATGAGCTATGTATGCTTTTTAAATCCCATCTCGTCCATTAAAAATAAATGTTTAACCTATAGCGTCTGCTTCTTCAGTCTGTGAATCGGTGAACTCTGTCTACTTTACAAAAGCACAAATAATAAGACTAATTATGCACAATATTGAGAGAAACAAACAAATGATCAAGTTGTTCTCATCAGCATAGAAATTATAATTCCTGTCCATGTGAACCCTATTTTAATTCTTGTTTTATACTTTCATTCTGTTAATATACGCCAATCAGGCATAACATTATGACCACCTCCTTTACTCTCCACTCATTGTCCATTTTCTCAGTTCCACTTACCATATATCTGCACTTTGTAGTTCTACAATTACAGACTGTAGTCCATCTGTTTCTCTACACACTTTGTTAGTCCCCTTTACTCTG
>JAOUQY010000017.1:7418109-7429995 GCA_028566355.1 Doras micropoeus
CCCTACACCATACTAATAAATTATTGTGGTCTAAAATGACAGGTGTTTCAGTTTCATTGTCTAACCCCTGTATATGTCAGCTTGTCCAAAGTTTCATTCAGGGTTGTGGACAGAGCACAAGGACTTGCATAAGCATCAGTATAATAGGAATTTTCCCAGTATTAGAGAAAACAAGGACAAGTGAAAGAATGATTAAGCTGAGGAATGGCCCTGTGTGATTATATGTGTTGATGTAAACTTGTTTGCGACAGAACTATTTTCTCTTTCAGGAAAAACATCCTTAAGTAGACTTCTTGTTTGTGTAGAGACAGATTGCTCTAATATAATGCATTGCATAAGCTATACTAATCCATTTTCATGAATAGGAGGCTGCCTCAAGCAGACTGAATATGCTGACTAGAGTACAGCTAGACAGGAGAGACAAGGTATCAATAGTCTAGTTACATATCCTCTCACAATGAGTAGAGAGAAAGAGAGAGGAAGGTTTATATTTCATAATTTTGTCAACATTCACTCTCCAGTGTGAATTCAAAAGCATCCTGTCTACCACTGGATAGAATACCATTGTGGCAAAGAGGGAAAAAGTATTGATTTTATTTTCATTGATTCTCAAAAAGAGGTTAATGCTTGTTAGATTCTGAGGAAGGAGCAAAAGCACTATGCTGTATATTTGCTATATTTGTATTTTCCTTGTGTTTCAGCAGTAGAGTTTTGCAGGCACAAGTGCACCAGTGTATCACAGCCACATCGTGTGGAGATTACTGAGTTAAAGTCTTAGAATCCTGTACAAACTACTGCATAACACAACTTACAAAAGGCATATGAGTCTTGTTTAATATTTGATTCTAGCTTTTCAGGGTTTCTCAGTAGTTCACCTCTAACACAGATCACAGACCAGAGTATCACTATGGTATCACTAGCCCAGCAAACAGAATATTTCCCTAACATTAGCCTTTGGTTCTCGTTTGGTTATTTTTTACAGAACCTTTTCATAAGGCTGGGTATGTTCTATTTTAGATGGTCCTGATAAAATAGATAAAATGTCCTGGGGCACAACACTGTCTTGTGGTTATATGGCAAGGAAAATTCACCAAAGGTTGGTTTTAGGCACTATTTTTTGTTATTTAAATGTTACCAGAATGTTAGTTGAATGTTCTCCAAACCACTGAATGTTATAGCAACATTAGCAAAGCACTGTCTGAACCATAATGCACAACAAAATATGTGAATGAATAAATTAATGAATTGGAAAATAAAATTTATGTTCCCAGAATATTCAGGGAACCAAAAATTGTTAAAAGAAACTAAACCAGCCATTAGGCAGACTCTGGGATTATGAAATAAGATGGTGGCTGATATAAAAAGGTTTCTATAAAACCTTAAATGGAAATAACCTTTAGAAAAACCTAGATGATCCAACATAGGCTTCTGCTTTTCTATATAAAAAAGCTTCAACCTTAAACTAATTTTGCCCAGGTTCCTGATTCACGTCACTACACTGTTTTTAAGCATCCTACTTATCCATCTTAAGTAGTGGTTCTCCACTTATTTAGTCATGAACGTGTTTCCCACAGTTTTTGTTTTTTGTCATGAATAGCCTAGTCATTTACCTTGATAGAAACTCCTTCTCTATCTTTTTTCCTCTTTTCTGTCTACTCCATAATGTCCACAGTATTTTTACTAACCATGTCATTGTAACTGCGTTTCTCTTTTTCTCCTCTATCAGTTTTCTGCACTTAGGTTTCTGAAGCATGCAGTACAACTCTACAGTCACTCTGCACCTCACAACAAATGACATTTGCCCTCTGCAAAGGCAGGATCACCCTACTCATTTTCATGGAAGATTAATCTTAAAGCTTGTATGCAACACTGAGCAATGTGAGGAGATTACAAGGAAGACTCAAACTGTGTCCCCCCCCCCAGTTCTCATCAGATGTTTTACACAGAAGGCCAGCAGTGATGCTGTGGTGCGTCCACTAATGTGCTGGTTTTACTGAAAGGAGGAATCATGTTTGTCAGGGGTTTGGATGAAAACGTAATTGAATGGACATGTGCAGTGATGGGGAACCACGCTATTTAGATGGTTATTTCAGCAGGTTATGGGGTGATATTTGAATGGACAGAGCATTTCAGGCAGCCTAATATGTGCCCATAGCTTCAATTCTAAGCAGAGTTCTGACTGTAGATGATGAATACAGTTTACATATTTGAATAGAAATATGAAATATCCATTGAAAAACATTACACATTCTTTTTCCATTCTTCACCTGTTCAGTTTTGCCAAGTCTGTGCCCACCACAGCCTATGGGGCATACTGCTGTTGCAGGCTGTGTTGTGCATTCCAAGATGTTTTTCTGCTCTAGACTTTACCGTAGACTTCCTGTCAGATCAAACCAAGGTCTTTCTGCCTGCAGAACTGCCACTCACCATTCTCTGTAATGTGTAAAGACTGTTGTGTGTCTGAAATTCAAAAGCCAGCCTGTTTCTCACCAACATTCATGTACAGGTGACATGATCATCACTTCACATCACTGAGTTATCTAGGTCTCTACCTGCTCATTCAGAAGCATTGATGTGCTGTTCACACATCACATCTGATGTCACCATGCAAAGAATTTTCTTTTGGCAAAAAGTTAAAAATGGTTCATGCTATGGTAAGAAGCACAGGTTAGGAAAAGAGCCAGTGTTGTGGTGGGTTTTCATTCCAAATAAACAGGAGCCACACATGAGAGTCAATTGGAGGCCAACCCATTAAAGAGTCAGATATAAACTGCTTGGTTGGAATAAAAGCACTCTGCTTGGTTGCCACCCCTGCATTTCCTATAGATGACAAGAGCATTCTTTTTTTCTGTTGTTCCTAGATTACAGCTCCACATTAGGTGCACCACATTACTGACAGCTGAGAAATGAAGCCATATGCTCTTTGTCTTTATCTTCTGTGTTATAGCATTGTTTATCCAGGCAGTGGCTTTAGACTACAGTGTAGTTTAGTGATATATATATGAAGCTGCCAACTTTCAGGAATGGCTACATGTGAGATCTGTGAGGGGCTATACATGTCCAGTTTTGAGTCCTACATCAGCACTATGAGGAAGAAAAATGCAACTAAAAACAATATCCTCCAACTGTTTTGCATACACGTTCTCCTATATCAATCACAGTGACTCTCTAGCCAATCATGGGTGTCTGTGAGCTCATGTTCTATCTTGACCAAAGCAAACTGTTTGCAATGATTTATGGCTTGTGTGAATGCACTCCATGTCTACCAAACTGAGGAGGAAGATAAACAACACACTTCCACATGCACAAACAAACATTACTGCAATAGGCACATTTTAACATGTTCTGCTGCCTAAAGCATTTTTGTTTTTCACTACGTGAGCTTTTTTTCTTTAATGGTTCTACAGTACACCTATAACTACAAGGCAGTCCTTTTATCTGCATGACAGATAAAAGATAGTACCGCTTTTATACAGCCCCTTTTTTCCCCCTGCACACTCTTTTTTATATTGACTGTCAACACCATTGACATTAATTTTGTTTTTTTTTAATTAGCTTCATGGAGAGTCTTGGATTCAGTGTTTTTGCACCATACTCTTTTGATTATTATTAATGATATTAATGAAATACACTATAATGACATAAAATATTTATTATTTAATACTGTATTTTTGCCTCTAGAAGACACAAGTATCCTATAGGACCATTTATTAGGATGTTCCTGCTTTTATACAATAAATCACTGGGTGTGTAGTATTGCTAACCAGGCTTTTCCTTCTTTCTTATATTGAGTAATTAAACTGCTTAAAATTGCTTATTAATGCAAGGATGTCTGGTTTGGTTGCAGTGTTTGCACAAATAATCAGCATAATGCTTCCTGGATAAGAACCATTTTGCTGAATTTTCACCAGCATGCAAAATGTTTCAATAGGATCCAACTCATTAAAATGTAGAATGAACACTTTGGTTCAATCATGTCTATCATAGGATTGCTAACGATGCCATGTGTCAGGTTCCTACTGCAGCCACATCAGTCTCCAAATTGTTATTTATATAGCGTTTCAGTTTCACTGCACACCCTCTGTTTAATTGTTGTGTGAATAATGAGAAATTGCTTGGTTTGCCCCTGTCTGTATTGGTAAGAATGAGAAAAATATTGCAAATATACCTTTCAACCTGAATTGTTATTCACTAGTGTCTATGATCTCTTGGGTCATGACTTCCTGGGATTTGCAAGCTAGACACAGGTCAGTTCTGCTTGTGGATCATCAAGAAAGGCCATGAGTCAGAATATGCTTTAACTTATTCTGCAGGTCTGGATCATCAAGAAAGGCCATGAGTCAGAATATTCTGCAGGATTGCTGTGGCTTTTAAACCAAACTATGTCTTGCTCCTGTGCCATGAAGAGCTCCACATTTTCAGCTCAACACACAGGACTCCATTAGCATATATCAGTGGTTGTCAGGTTGAACCCAGGAAGCAGTGTAAGAGGCAAATAGGTTGTTTGTTGAAGGTAAACACAGGCAAATCCAAATCATTAAGCAAAAGGCAGAATCGGGGACAGGCAATAGGCCAAGCAATCAGAAAACATGATATCAGACACTAGGCAGAATAACCGAAATGTTAACTAAGCAAAGTCTAAACTAGATAATCAAACACAATCAAAATGGCTTGGTAAGTCAGGTAGCTAGGACACTGAACACTACTTCAGAATGAGCTGATCGTTTGAGTCTATAAATGTAGGCTGTGGAGTTGATTGGCTGTAATGAGGAATAGGTGTGTGTTATCAGAGCTCTGGTGCAGGAGAACATGTTGGTATTCTGGGAGCTTGAGTGAGTGGATTTGGTGGTGGCCATGTTTGTAGGCCACAGGGAGTTCTTGGAAGTGAAGTTCATAGCAGATTCTGGAGTTTTCATGACAGAAAACAGAGTTGTGCTAAGGCTATCTCAGGCTAAGGGTCAAGGGATGATAGGTTTTAAAAGTGGGCTGGTTTCATGGAAGGTTGGGGAAAGTTGGTGCAAGCTTACTGTGGCATGGTAGCTCTAGGTGGTAAATGCGTTCATTGATCTGTTGGAGAATCTTGAATGGTTCTATGTAGCAAGCAGTGAGTTATCTGCAGCCAGGGAGGTTCATAATGTCTCTGGTTGACAGCCATACACAGTTGAAAGGTTTGAATTGTAGAGTTTGACCTCTGCATCTGTCAGCAAATCATGTTGTGACCTGGGCTGCTCGCTATACAATGTGCCCTCATCCACACCTGCTCATTCCAGTCTCAGTCTCAGAAAACCATGAACCTTCTCTGTTAGACTTAGGATGATACCCTGATGTTAAACTCACTGACAACCAGAATTTCTTGCCCAGACACTAGAGTATCTAAATACGTGACTGAATATCAGTGCAGCCATTTCAAAAGAGGAAATAATCATAATGAAGTGTTTCCGGGCAGTTGGTATTGAAATTTATGCTGCTGTGAGACCAAAGGCACTGAGGGGTGGGCAATGGCATGAGTTTAACAGCAGGTAGTGTTCAGAGGACATTGGCCTGAGCACATACTGTGCATGAGGACACAAATTCATGTATGTCTGTGAGCATACTGGGCCAGCAGTATTTGGCCTTCAACAGCTAATAAGTTCTAATTGGTGCTAGAGTGACCTGCCACCAGTACTTGGCTTTCAATATGTCTGATTGGTGCCAGGGTGACCTGCATTCGTTGCCATGTGAGGCCACAGCTTACTGCACAAGGCTAGTGGCACCGCTGGTGGTGCGGTTATGCAGACAAGCCAAGGGAATTAGTGTAGCAGGTGCACAGGCTATTTCTCAGTCAATGTCCCAGGTGATAGCTTGCACAAAGCATGATGGTGGCAGAATGGGTTTGGGGTTCAGGTTGTTCTGCTCTGTGGGGTATAGGCAGGACAGGGACTCACCCTTGACATTCTTGGACACTGGACCGTATTAGAGGGTAAACAGAATAATATGGTATAAAATCCTGGGGTTACACATTGGGTAAAACTGAACCTGGAGAAAAAGAGTTCCCATCTGTCTTGACAAGGATTAAGATGCTTAGCAGACTTCAGGTATTCAATATTCTCATTATCAGTATATATAGTGAATGGATATGTGGACCCCTCCAGCCAAAGTCTCCATTCTTCTAGGGCTAGCTTTACAGCTAACAGCCTCCTAAGTTTTGCTCAGGGAGTGACAACTTATTAGAGAAGAAAGCAACAGGGTGCAAACTGTGCTTCTATCCAAACCTCTGTGACAATACAACCCCCACTCCAGATTCAGAAGTGTCCATTTCCACTACAAAGGTTTTTTCCTGGTCACGATGCAAGATGGGGACCATGGTGAATGCGACTTTGTGTTTTTGAAGTGCTTCCTCAGCGGTTTGATTCCAGGCTTTTTGTTCCTTTTTTAGGAGGGACATGAACTCAGACATCTATGGAGCTGAAACCTCTGATGAATTGCCTGGAGAAATTGGCGAACCCCTGAAAACTTTGAAGATCTTTAACAGTGTGTGAGGTCAGGCACTATATATCCCACTAAAGCAAATAACAGCATTTTCAGCCCTAACATAGAGCTGTTTTTTGAGGAAATGTGACAAAACATGGAAGATGCAGAATAGGTATGGGTAATCAAATCTCCAGCAAAGGTGATCATATCAATGTGGTGGTATTCTGGGCGTTGGAATGAGCTGATTGGGTGGAAGCCATGTTTATAGGGAAGTTCTGGAGAGTTCTGGGAAGTGGAGTTCATAGCAGATTCCAGTGGTTTCATGACAGTGGTTATTTATATCAACTGTCAGGTTACATAAAATTGTGGTATTGTGATATGCCAATGTGAAACAAAACATTTGTTCAATTGTCTTATTTATAACACAATTAAACAAATGTTTTGTTTCATATTGGCATATCACAATACCACTTATGACTAGCACCATGGACCCAGTACAAAAACATCTGTTATGAATTTGATACATCTATGAATTTGATACAGGGAAAATAAACACATATTTTGTTCATTTGTCTTCAACATTCTATTTTCAGCATTAGCTTTTCTTTAAACAAATCCAATTTGTTAATCAGACCAACAGCGTAAATCTATGAAAGTATGTAAAAAGCTCTTTCTGGCTTAGCATCTGATATACCTAACAGCATATACTACATTACAGACCTAAAGTGCTAATAAACTGTATCTCTCTATGTCATTCAGTACATTTTCCATTATATTATCCTTCTTGCTTCTTCGCATCTTATTCTAAGTTGTTCTGCTTTTTGCTATTTAATTTTCATATTAGAGTTAACAATCCTATTACAATGTGTAATGATTGAGAAAGAATGCTAAATGATCCATTAATGTTTAATTTACATTAGTCTGTTTAATCTCAGTAAACTGTAGGGCAGATGATAAAAATTCAAACATTTGCCTCAAGACTGAAAATCTGATTGTCCTGATTCTCTATAGAGCAATTCTATAGATGTTGTTACTGACGACATGTTACTTCAATGGCATGCTTAAACGTTTATGAAAATAAATTCAGAAATACACAGACAAATAAATACATATTCACCAGTGCATATTTATAAGATGGGGTTATTTGATGCTTTCCTGGATCTGAGACATCTTCAACAGAGTAGCTGCCCGGCTGCATTACTACTTAAATATGGGAGGGAGAGAGACAGACAGACAGAGAGAGAGAGACGGAGTGGGAGTGAATGTGTCAGTCAAGACTCTCCACTCTTCCCTGTCTTTCGCAGCTTATAACAGGGCTGTGGTCAGTTTATTCTGCAAATACCTCTTCTGCTTTCCCTTGGAATCTGTTCAGAAGGACCTTTATCATTACTTTGCTGTAGTGACAAATCAGGCTGATCATCCTATAGTTTTGGCAGCACCTTAGATTACCTTTCTTTGGGAGAGGTATTATTAGGAGAGGTATTATTAGGGCTTGAGTCCACTGTTTGCTTTCCCAGATCTTTTGGCAGATGATGGAATGTTCTTTGGTGAGTTCTGGGCCTTCATGTCTCAGAAGTTCTCCTGTTTTAGAAGCCATTCTTATCCTTATTCCTTTATCAGTATTGTCACATCCAGCTTTCTTTGCCTTCCTACATCTTCTCTCTGATTTTGTTCTTTGTGTTATTGTATTGTTGTCTCCCTGTGAGTCTGTTTTGTTTTCTTCTTCTTAAGATCCCTTCATTTGTAACATGCCACCAGGATGTTAGCACACATGATTTGTTTTTCTTTCTATTTTTGTTAAGCATCTCTGTTGCTGACTCAAAGAGGACTTGCCTGATGTTCCAGTTGAAAGCATCAGTGTCATCCTCCATCAGGTTTAGTATGATACACTTGCCACCAATGTTTGCCTTAAGGCATGCTGCAGCTGCTGGGTCTTTACTTTCCCATGTTGAGTCCTATAAAAATGTACTTCCTATAAAAACACCAACATACTTTGTTATAGTTCTATCATAAAATAAGCAGTCAGTAAATGTGTACATTTATACACTACAGTACAACCAGTGGCAAAAAGTATGGAATCACCACTCTTGGAGGATGTTCTTTCAATTGTTTAATTTTGTAAAAAAAAAAAAAAAAATGTCATACAGACATGCCACCTTTTTTCAGAGTTCCAACCTTCTGGCATGAAGAAAAAAAAAGAAAGAAATATAATTGTTGTAGTCAGTCACAATTACTCTTTTTTAGATTACATAGAGTAAAATATGGAATGATTCAATTCTGAGGAAAACATTATGGAATAACTCTGTAATTTGCAGTTCTAAAACAACCATCTGCATCAGATTAAATCTGCTAATGAGTCTTCAGTTAAAAAAGAGTGCTCACACCTTGGGGAGCTGTTGCACAAAGCGAATTGACATGAATTATGGCTCAAACATGAGAGATGTCAGTTGAAACAAAGGAGAGGATTATAAAACTTCTTCAAGAAGGTAAATCATCATGAAATGTTGCAAAAGATGATGGAAAGGGATGTCAAGAAAGACATATAATGTCAATGACATGGCCTGCAAATAGTCCGGATCTCATTCCAGCTGAAAATCTTTGGTAGAAATTGAAGAAAATGGTCAATGGCAAGGCTCCAACCTGCAAAGCTGATCTGGCATCAGCAATAAGAGACAGATGGAGCCGGATTGATGAAGAATACTGTTTGTCATTAGTTAAGTCCATGCCTCAGAGAATTCAAGCTGTTATAAAAGCCAGAGGTGGTGCAACAAAGTACTAATGGTCCAGTGTTTTTCTCATGATTTCATAATATTTTCCTATATTCTATATTTTTTCCTCTATGTGATCCAAAAAAAAGCAATAGTGACTGACTACAGCAATTATATTTCTTTGTTATTGTTTCTTTATGTCAGAAGGTTGGCATTTTGAAAAAAGATAGTTTTGTGGCATGTCTCTGTGATGTATTTTTTTCTACAAAATTAAACTTGACAGACCATCATCCAAGAGTGGTGATTCCATAATTTTTGCCAGGGGTTGTATAATACCAAATTAGCATACCCAAACTGAAACTGAAATAGGACAAGTGATGATAACATCACTTTTTGCTTATTTTGTATCTTGCACAAACCTTAATAACCTGCTCTCTGTCTTTGGTGCCAAACAACAAAGCATCTTTGCTTCAGTTGTCCATGTTATCAAACAGAATGTTTAAACTAAGAAAATGAAATGAAAGTGTGTTTGTTATCAGGGTAACACACTAGGTACGCTATACTATGATTTTTTCCATTTACCAGATTATTCAAATGGCCAGCCCATGAATTCTGTGAGATCCAGGAAATAATGGTCAATTTATTTGACACACACACACACCCACACAAAGCAATAAAACAAGGAAATAAAACAATGAGTAGTTTAAACTTCATGTCACATCTATTTTCACAGGGCTTATTGGTTGTTTAAAATGCAACTGCATGCCATGTATTTAGTAAGAAAACATTTAGTGATTGCTTAATGACTCGTGTTGAGTCATTTTGTTCATTTAAATATGAATCACTGTGACACCATGATATGTGTTAGAGCTGTCAGAGTCTGAGCCTCTGACTAGCTTTTTGTAAAAAAAAATGTTCAGGACAAACAAGAGACACATTAGTGTTATTTAATAAAATACTTCAAGAAATTAAAGAAGGCTTTGTAGAAAAGGACACGTGCATTAACTATGATTAACCTGAATGCCATTGCCACCCTTCCTCTTGCTCATGACTTAACTGTGAATGAAAGCTGACTGTAATAAAAAAAAATTTCACATTAATCAAACAAACAGTAATAATGCCATTTATCATAACAAGTACAGCTGAACAGGATACTTTACGAATATGCAATTAATTAAACCTGCTACTCTCTACATGATCACATGAATCACCACAATGACTCACATTTTACTGAGACTTCACATGGGATTTCTTACAAATATAATGAATATAATTACATTAACATTGCAATATGCCCATGTGAATGTGTGGCTAATTAACTTTCCAGGTAACTTTGTTATGATAGCTAATGTCAGAAGTTATGGTTTATATATTTCATACAATGCCTGACACTTTTAAGTTAAATATTATTTATTTCTACAATTACAATATCAATTGCTAAATGACATACTGACATTAGTATTACCTTAGCGGTGCTGGTATGGTGGTATGATGTTAAAATAATAATTTTCCCATCAATAATGGGAACACTGACAGATTCTAACACTGCGCAAAGCTAGTGAGTGGAATATTTTTATTTTTTACCTCAGCACCTCAGTATATTGGTGGGACATTTTGAGCATATCTGAATATTGGAGGGGGTGTGTCTTTGACTCTACTGTAACCAGTCAACCAAATCCTGGAGCAGGTGCCAAATCTGAGAGATATCATCACAGGGTACCATATACACATTCGCAATTTCAGTGTAGCCAATACACATACCCACATGTTTTTGGGAGATGGGAGGAAACTGGAAACGCTATAGGAAACTCCTCAAAGTCAGTAACCTGAGTTCTGAATTAAATTGCAAACCCTGGAGCTATAAAACAGCAATGCTACTGACTGGCACCCATTACCAATCACATATCAGAAGCACTGATCACAGTGATGAGGACATATGAAGCCTCTGGGAAAAGCAACAAATCTGCTCTCAAGAATCTACCGACACCATGTGGTCATCAGTCACAGTATGTTCAAAATACAGCGCTGCCAAACATTTGCTCTGAAATCAAATCTTGCCAGGTCGTGCCTCTGAGTTTTGGGTATGCCATCATTCTTCGTATCAACAATGCCAGACAAATGGTGTGCATCTCTCTAAGCTACAAAATCACTGGGATTAAGCTTCAGAGATGCCACACCTTTTTTATTTCATATCTCTGATAGCCCTTATTCTTTTTTAGAAGGATTAAACGCTCAATCTCCTACCCTTAAACATTATTTATTAGCTTATTAAAGCTGTTAAAGCTGTTGCTGAGTCATGGCCAAGTATCTGAGGAAGCTGTAGTACATTCAGCCATTATATGAGAGTATGAGTGTGATCACAATATACAAATATTACATTTTCTGTCAGTACCTGTCAGCATATCAGTGGAATTGACTAGCTCAAGCAGCTCCAGCCGCAACCTCAGGTCTAGCCCCATCTTCCCAGAACTAAATTACAGTAGATATAATAGATCATGACCTCTCCTCAGTGGTTAGACACCTCTGAAATTTCCTTCCTGACCACCTACGAGCATTTTAAAATCACCTGAAGTCATTTTATTTGACATTTCCTTAAACCCTATTCCTTATAGATTTACGTGTAAATTAAAATTAGCATTATTAATAAAATCCTGTTACGAATCGGGTTGCTGAAGGAGGAACTGGAGGCGTAGATGCAGAACAAGATAGTGTTTATTGAGTTAATGTA
>JAOUQY010000017.1:7576422-7586588 GCA_028566355.1 Doras micropoeus
CCCTATGTGGCCGGCTAGGCACCGGCTCTCCCGTGACCCTGAAAAGGAATAAGCGGCCAAGAAGATGAAGATGAAGAAGATTAATTGCCATTAGAACACAAAAAAGGAAGTGCCTACACTTTATAAGGAAATCCTTATCCTTACGATGATAAACATTTTAATTTTCCCTATTTCTACCCCCTTTCCAACCTCTTTCCCAATAAACCTATGTATTAACAAGGTTTTATATGCTGTAATGTTATACTGCATTTGCATAATGCAATATCATAGGCAATTATAAGCTTATATTATAATGTAATAACACATATCCAATACTAATATATTTTTTTCATGAGATTTTCAGCACCGCTGTTTCTTTAAAAATGTGGCAAAACTGCCACAGTCTCATTCTGACCAACCCCAAAGGATTTTTTTAATGCTTATTGTGTTATCACATTGCAATAAGTGCAACCAGACATGTGAATGTAGCCAGGGTTGTTTCCTGAAACTTTATTTTTATGCTGAGGACAAACTGCTTCTCTTGTTACAAAGTTTGGCCTCCATTTACTTACTGTGCAGTAAGCAGTCAGAGGAAATGGAGGGGGTTGGAGCTGCAGGGTAAGTTCCGCCACAGCCAATCATTACAAGCCACCAGGATACATGTGAAGCTGCAAACCAATGGAAAGTGACATTGCATTCCATCTTTAAAACATCTGCTGATGAAAGGCTTAGTGCTGCAGATACCACACATTGTTCTGTGACAGCTTGCTTTCTCAAATAGTGGGTTATAACAAACACCATGTTCATGCAATGTGAAATGTATGGTCTCTGAGATCATTTAAAATATTGATGAAAAGACAGTTTGCTAAAATACAGGTCCTGTATACATAAATACATTATTATGGATTAGGGACAACAGATACACAATGTGTTTATGTTTTAAATATTTTATTGGAAAGTGAACACATTCAAAACATTACGAGCACCTGGAAATGGAAGACGTCCATATGAAAAAAAAAAGTCCATGAAGAAATAAACAACAGTGCAGGAAGTGTATTTTTCAGATTCACAGCATCAGTCCATCAACTGTCCAATATCTTGGTTTTCCACCTACAGACTATAGATCGCTTTACTCACTGCTTCTCATCCTCCTCAGGTGGCACTTCTTCAACTCCAATTTTGTCCTGAAGTACCTTGTCTATTACTGAGTCTTCTTCAACTGCCTCTTCCGTTACTGAACTACCTCTTCTGCTGCTGGTTCTCCCTCAACTGCTTCTGGTGCTGTCTCGTCCTCAACTATCTCCTCTACTCCTGTCTCTTCTTCAACCACCTCCTCTTCTGGCCCCTCTTCCTCGACTACCTCCTCTGCTGCTGCCTCTTCCTCTACTACCTGATCTTCTGGTCCCTCTTCCACGAATACCTCCTCTGCTGCTCCGTTTTCCTCAACTAACTCTTCCTCTGCTGCCACTCCCTCAACTGCCTCCTCTGTAGCTTCTGCTTCCTCAACTGCCTCATCTGTTGCTGCTGCTTCCTCCACTACATCCTCTGCTGTTGCCGCTTCCTCGACTACCTCCTCTGTAGCTGCCGCTTTCTCGACTATGTCATCTGCTGCTGCCGCTTCCTCGACTGCCTCCTCTGCTGCTGCCTCATCTGACTCATCATTTTGCAGCTGCTCAGTTTGTAATAGTGGCTCTTCCAAAGCTTCATCCAATTCAACATCATCCATCTTTTCCTCTACTGCTTCTAACATGGTATTAGTATCAGCCAAAGCTTCTATACTGGCCTGGAGCTCCCCAAGGCTACTTCTTAATCCCCCCAGCTCTTCCCTGAGCGCCTGCCTCGCCTTCTCAGATGCCTGGCTCTGGGCAGCTAATGAGCTCTCATGAGAGTCATATTTGGAGAGAAAAGCCTCGGTTCTGCCTGCCTGTTCTGTGACCGAATTTGCCAGTGCTTCTATACTTTCTTCTGTGATCTTCAGTCTGGCCTCCAGATCATCTTCTCTTGTCTGAGTCTTAGACAGTTCTCCCCTCAGGTCTGTTTGGAGGTTCTGCAGAGCCTGGCTGGTATGAAGCTGCTCCTCCTGCACAATCTGGATCTGGTCAGACATGGCCTGAACAATGGCTTGCGATGCAGATACTTCCTGCCTCAATGAGCCAGCAGTGGTTTGCACTAGAGACCTCACTGTCTCAATTTCCTCAGAGAAGGATGCCACCTCCTTGTTCCTCGTCTGCAGCTCTGAACTGACTGACACAATCTGTTCCCTGAGAACACCTATGTTGCCCTCTGCCACTTCGTTTGCAGTGTGGAGGCCAGCCAGTGCAGTGGTGATGGACAAAAGCTCATCTTTGAGACTACCAGGCTCATTATGCTCTGCCAGTCGGATTTTGAGGTCACTGAGCTGGGCTTGAGCTTCTTCTTGAGCACCGGTGAACTCGGATACACTTTCAGCGATAGAGCGGCTCAGCTCAGCCAGGCGCACCTCCAGCGTTTTCTCCAGAGAAGAGAAATCATGCTCCCGTGCCTGTTTCACTTCCCGGATGCCCTCAGAGAGGTCACGAAGGATTTCATTTTGGAGTTTCTGGAGCACTTCCTCGACCCGTCGTGTCTCCGTTTCTCCTTTTATTATGGCTCGATTCGTGCTTTCAAGCTCAGCCTGAATACGGCCCACTGCGGTCTCCAGACCCTCCAGAGAAAACTTCATAGAATTCACCTGAAAAGAGGAACGCAAGTTACATATCACATTTAATATCACACACATAACACCAGTATAAAGGCATTCATCCATTCATTTTGGTTTTGTGTTGAGATTTCTATTACACTATAGATTGTGGAGCATATTGTTGTTAACAAATAACATTTACATTAGTTAACATTTACGGCATTTGGCAGACACTCTTATCCAGAGTGACTTACATTTATCCCATTTATACAACTGAGCAGCTGAGGGTTAAGAGCCCAACAGCGGCAGCCTGGTGGTGCTGGGGCTTGAACCCCCAACCTTCTAGTCAGTAGCCCAACACCATTGAGCCACCTCTGCCCCTGCATTAACCAAATCCGGTAGCCACCAGTTTGTGTAAACTGCATTCCTATATAATGACACACTCACCACAAGTTACATCATTTGGCTTAATGTCCAACTGACCAAACTGTGTCAGAAAATATAAGAAACCACTTTAGCAAATGTTACATATTCAACAACCTGATGTAGATTGCGCATGATAATGCAGTCATGCAGTTTAGACTAGATAAACTGGAGAAAACTGAATAAATTTCATTTTGGGCCACACCATTCTTTTAAACTGGACAAAAAAACACCACCTATGCTTTTGACAATAACTGTTGATTATTGCATATTGTTGAGGAGGCAGTGAGCAGCACACAGAGAAGGAAGGGGGGTGGTATTCCAAATGTCTGAGGTGTTTCCACTGGGCTTTAGGAATGAATGGATCTGTGAATGAGCTCAGGCGTTTCAACAATATTGGGTCAGTCTTACGTATCTTGAAAAGTATTTCCGTTATGTAAGAGTTATAAAAATGTTTATTATTATTACTGACAAATGCTTTTCCTTAACTTTTTGCCACTGGAGCCTAAACATAACTTTGTACAAAATGTTCTTTGCTGCCAGCTCAGCAGGGAGGAGGGGGTGTGTTTGTGCTTTCTCCATTTCCTGAGGCACCTTTAACGAGGACAGCACTCCAGAATCTTTAAACTTAAGTTATGAATGAAAGGTTAAAGAAAAAAGGTTTACTGTACCTGTTGGACTGCATGTTCTACTTTCTGCAGCACCTCTGCGTTTTTCTGCAAGGCTCCTTCACTTTCTGAGCGGATCTGGTCCACTTCAGTCAGCACTCTCTGCAGGTAGAAAGAGGCGAAAGCGGCCCCGGACACTAAAACCAAGTAAGACAGGACAGACAAGAACTTCATGAGCTTTCCTGAACCCGACCTGGAGTTTGCAGAACTGTCTGCTTTATTGACTTTGGGGCTTTTCTTCGCCGAGTCATCCTGAGAGTTAACCGGGGGTTTGTCGTTGGAGTTCGCGGTCTTGTTTTTGTTCTTGGAGGGCATTTCTTGTCCGGTTTGCTCTGCACGCTGCAGTGATCTGTGGGTTTTGTTCCACTGAGTCTGTATGATCTGGATGCAGCGTATCACTGAGCGCGTCGTGGCCGCTCCTGCAGCCGTGGCACACACTCCGGGTTGCCAGGTTGCTCACAGTTAACAATGGAGGTTTAAAGCCCTTTCCATTCAACACACCAGTCCTGGTGTTTGGTAACCCTTTAATACTTTAATAAAAAATCCCAAAAGCCATTTCATACTGAATAATAAAATTATAACACAACTGAATCCATAGTACTCAAATAGGCCATGTAATTTAGAAAATCAAACAAAATAATACTTTTTTCTAATAAATTAGAAGTTTTTCAAAGTGCACATATTCAGATCCAATAATTCAGTTGTATGCAGTAGTATTGGTGGTAGAAAAGTTGTGTTCCATAATAATACCTTTTAAAACCTATATTTATACTAACAAGTGACAAGTATTTTGACTTTTGTGGTTGTGTAGTTGGCACTACTGTTAATGCAAACAGTAGCACCCAAAATGCAGCCCCTATAGCCCACTATTCACTTTTGTTTACACTTTTGCCACTTTTGTTTACATGTATTTACACTTCATGTACCCTATATGTTATGTTCTAAGCTTCTTAATCACATTAAGTTATCTCTACAAGGTATGTAGGCCTACAGAAGACCACCAAAGGCACCAAATGCTTTGTTGCTGTTGCTGATTTGTGGCTCATAATAATATTAATAATAATAATAATAATAATAATAATAATAATAATAATAATAATTTATTTTGATAGAAAATGTTCTCATCTGTTACTTTGTCCCTTGCAAAGGAGACCTTAGGGAAAGTGGTTTGCAATCTCATTTACCTCAATTACCTGTGAGAACAAAACATAAAAGAAAGATATTTAACCAGTATGACAATAGAAATGTTAACAAACCCATCCATCCATCCATCCATCCATTATCTTAACCACTTATTCCTATTCAGGATCACCGGAGAGCCGGTGGCTACCCGGCAGCTTAGGGCACAAGTGAGGAACAACCCTAGACGGTGCACCGACCCATTGTAGGGCACACACTCGGGCACTTTAGAGGCACCAAGTAACCTAACATGCATGTCTTTGGACTGTGGGAGGAAACCAGAGCACCCGGAGTAAACCCACGTGGACACAGGGAGGACATGCAGACTGGGACCTAGCTGTGAGGCGACAGTGCTGCCCACCGAACCACTGTGTCGCCCATGTTAACAAATCCAACCATGTAATTTTTCAACAGCATGTTTATACTATATTAAATCAAAAGGTGTTATAGAAGGAGCTGTACTAACAAGCTCCAATATCATATTAGTGTTCATACAGCAAGGAGTCTGTGGTGCGTGATACTGCGTGATCTGGCAACACTGGTGATGACGAAGAGAACTGGGTGTCCACACTCCACGCACAGCTGTAAACTTTTCCAACACTGTGTAGAAACAGTAGTGAGAGATTATCTAAAGTTTACCTGGACAGTAATGTAAATATTTAATCCATAGAAGGGAGCTGTAAGAAACGATGCTTATGGGCCTTTTGTAAATTGTTTTGTTGTTGTTGTTCCCTGAACCTCTGAGAAGCAGAGATGCAGGCAAACCTCTAGCTGGATAGATAGATAGACAGACAGATAGATAGAGTGTTCATAGAGAGAAACGTCCTTAGCTAAGATATTTAAAGATGCATACGATCACATAGCTTTTGTCATTATGTATATTGGTCATCATGACGTATGAAACTGGCTGTGAATGAAAAGCCTTTTGTGCAGGCTGTCGGCTGAGAACAAGCTCCATTTGGCTTGTTTGGTTGTGCCACCCCTCTGACGTGGCAAATTCCTCCACAGCACAACTGCACCATCATCTTCTTAAAGAGAGATCACTAACAACATTTCACACTGCAGCGCCACTGAACTCTGCACAAAGCGCATTGAAAACACAAAGATGTGCAGCAGCTAAGGTTATAAAAGCACATAAAAATACACGCGGATATACAAATGGATATAACTGTCTTTTCTTTTCTTTTCTTTTCTTTTTTCTTTTCATGTATCATTATCTAGATACAACTCCAGATTTTTAACTGATGTCAATATGGACATTATTTATAGGATACCAGTTTAGCCTGTACTAAAATATACTATTATACTAATTATACTAATATACTAAAATATCACAAACCTGGACAGATATTTGTAGGCTGCTTCTTAAATATTTACACATAAATTATATGCAGCTGTCTATTTTTCTGAGATACTTATTTGCTGTCCTACATAACATAGGCTACACTTACTGAGCACTTCATCAGGAACACTGTGTTACTGGGTCGGGCCTCCCTTTGATCTCAAAAGTGCCTTAATTCTGTTTCAGGTGCACTTTCATGCTGCAAGTCTCCTATTCTAGCACATCCCAGAGGCAGTCTATTGGATTCAGAAGGCCACTGAAGAACACTGATCTCATTGTCATGTATATCAAACCAGTTTGAGATGGATTTTGCTTTGTGACATTATCATGCTGCGTCATCAAGAGCGTCCTGACCAGCAATGGACCGTAAACGCCTGCAGAGAGTGGTGAAGACTGCTGAGAAGATCTCCAGGACTCCACCGCCCTCTCTGCAGAACATTTATCACCATAGAGTCCACAGGTGAGTTGCTGCCATTGTTAAAGACCCCACCCTGCCCTCAGGCAGGAGGTACAGAAGTGTGAAATGCGAAACCACCACACTAAAGTACTCTTTCTTCCCGACTGCAGTCAGACTCTTTAATTAAGATACTTTACTTATGTTTACATGCCATTATGACTCGACTGTAGCACATGTTCTCTTTGTAGCACATGTTCCACCTGTAAATAATATCCTTATCATTCACTGCTGTAATTCTAATTTAGTTAAATTTAGTGAAGTACTAGTATATTTATTTAGTTTAATTTTCATAATCGTTATCGGGCAAGGAGCAAAGAAAGAATTTTGTTGTACACGGAAACCTGTTTCCTTACTGTGCAAATGACAATAAACTCTTTGAATCTTTGAATCTTGAATCTTGAATGCTGGAAGCAGCCTTTAGAAGATGGGCAATTTGTGGCCGTGAGGGGATGCACATGCTCACCAACAATAATCAAATAAGCTGTGGCATTCAAACAATGATTGATTAGTATTAACGGGCCCAAAATATGCCAAGAAAACATTTCCCACATAATTGCAAAACATTCCCCACATAAGCCTGGACTGTTGACACAATGTAAGCTGGGTTCATGGATTTATGCTGTTGGTGCCAAAGTCTGACTCTACCCGTTGTGTGCCTCAGAAGAAAGACCAGGCTATGTTCTTCGAGTACAGTTTTGGTGCGCCTGTGCCCACTGTAGACTCAGCTTTCAGTTCTTGGCAGACAGAAGTGGAACCTGACATGATGTTCTGCTGTTGTAGCCCATCCACCTCAAGGGTTAATGTGTTATGCATTTTGAGATGTGGTTATCTGAGTTACTGTAGCCTTTCTGTCAGCTTGAAGTAGTCTGACCATTTTCCACTGACCTCTCATATCGACAAGGCATTTCCATCCATAGAACTGCTGCTCAGTGGATGTTTTCTTTATTGCACCATTCTGAGTAAATTTTACAGACTGTTCTGTGTGAAAATCTCAGGAGATCAGCAGTTAAATAAATACTCAAACCGGGCCACCTGGCACCGACTCCAAAAATCTTCTCCTTGATTCTAATATTTGAGGTGAACATTACCTGAAGGTGCTCCCCATATCTGCATGATTTTATGCATTGCTGGATAATTGCATGCATGGATAGGTGTACAGGTGTTCCTAATGAAGTGCTCTGTGACTCCTGGTACATCTACAGGGTGGAGCAATATGGTGGATGTGTCTCACAGTGAGTGTTTAAAAAAGGCAGTAGCACTGCTGTGTCTGATCCACTCAGACCAGTATGACACACACTAACACACCATCACCACATCAGTGCTGAGAATGATCCACCACCCAAATAGTACCTGATCTGTGGGGGTCCTGACCATTAGAGAACAGAGTAAATGGGACTAATAATGTATGTAGAGAAACAGTGAAGCTACAAAGTGAAGCTATATGGGAAGTGGAACTGAGAAAATGGAGAATGGAGAGTGTAGAGAAAAGGAGGTGGTCATAATGTTATGTCTGATCTGTGTATCATTAATATACTGTAGTGAACTGTCCGCCAGGGGGCGCGGTATAATCCTGCTGGTTTGCAGCGCCGAAACGAAAAAGCACCGCAGAAGAAGAAGAATTTTCGCGCCAGATAAAAAAAACTATGAAGCAGCAGGAACATGGCGTCTCCCTGCAAGAACAGCAGCGAACAACTTATCAGCGACGAACAAATTATCAACCGCTGGAGTTTAGACTTTTACGTCTTTAAAGCTTTCGAGGCGTTTCGAAATGAAGACTTCGATGGTTTCACGCAGCTCAGGAACCTTGTCGAGAGTAAGTTGGGTTTGTGTGACAGGATGAAGAAGGGAAGCTAGTTATCTAGCATGTTCACTTCCTTTACCTGTGTTTACTGTTTACTAAATCAAACATAACAACAGAAGCACAGAATTACACAACATAATTAGGATATAGCGTTCGTTTTAAACTTAAATAAACAGCTTTAAAAAAATAAAACAAACTCACCTGACTGTCTGTTCCTGGATCTCATTAAAACACTGAGACGTTCAAGAGGATAATTATTAAAAAAAATAAAAATTTAATCTGTCCTTTTCTTGGAAGAATAATTCCCAAGCCTGTTTTATGATTACATTTTTCTGTATGTTTTTAACTTCTTTTATCAGCATGTGAATGATGAGGCCAGAAGTTTGTGGACACCTGACCATCAGATACAGTATGTGCTTGTTGAACATCTCGTTTCAGATTTCGTCCCTCTTTGCTGTTACAGTAATCCCCACTCTTCTGGGAAGGCTGTCCGCTAGCTTTCAGAGCTTCCCTGTGTGGATTTATGTTTACTGAGATCAGGCAGTAATGATGGGTGAGGAGGTCTACTCTGTTCTACTCCAGCCATGGCGATCCGAGGCTTGACGTATCTCACGTTGTACACAGACGCATTATTGCGCTGGAACAGGTTTTAGCTTCTGTGAAGTGAAATGTTAAAGCTACAGCGTTCTATACTATTGTGCGCTTCCAGCTTTGTGGCAGCATTTTGGAGGAGAGCCACGTATGCTGTGACGGTCGGGTGTCCATATACTTTTGGCCATGTAGTCGGAGTGTTTTCACTTTGACTGATTAATGGTTTCCTATATTACCCACAATGCTGTTCAACTACCTGGTGGTAGTGGTGCCGTCGGGATTTAGTCCTCGGATCATTTGCTCCTAACGACAGCAGTGCAGCGGAGCTTTAGTACTTTCGACTAAAGCCCAACTCATCTGTGTCAACTTTTTATATTCATAAACAAAATGTCCTCCTGCGACCGTCTCAGTTCATCTCACAGGAATAACGGAGTACCAGAAACACTAAACACAACACGGCTATTTTAATATAAACATGGATGTGTTTCAGAGTGTTTTGATTTAGTGTTTGTGTGTTTAAACGAATACAGGTTTGGTGGTCAGGCCCATCGATGGACAGCGTGACATGACCATCAAACTGCGATTCATGCAGTTTCTCTCACGGATCAGCGAAGGAGACAAACTCGGTAAGTCTGTCAGCATGAGATACTATTTAATGTACGTCTTATTTTATTCGACTCGTGTCTTCACTGATGGCTCATTGCCTGTTTTTCATTTGCAGATGTTACATTTGAAAAGCCACTAACACCTTTGGAATCAGCGCTCAGTGTGTTAGAATCGATCTGCACGGAAATGGATGTTGCGCAGGAAGAACTGGAGCAAGTTCACACCTCAATCAGGGAAATGGTGAGGCCTGAGAACTTTCTGTGAAACTTTAGGGCTGGAGCTGATGATTACTGATAAGTCTTTCGGCTTTTCCCTTTATCAGGGGTCGCCACAGCGAGTTAATCTTTTCCGCCTCACCTTGTCCTCTACATCTTCTACTCTTACCCCAGATATACCCCTGCATATCTTCCTTTACCACATCCATATATCTCCTCTTTGGTCTTCCTCTCCGTCTCTTTCCT
>JAOUQY010000017.1:7671389-7692726 GCA_028566355.1 Doras micropoeus
GGCCCTACACCATACTAATAAATTATTGTGGTCTAAAATGACAGGTGTTTCAGTTTCATTGTCTAACCCCTGTAGGTAGGCATCATCGGGCCATTGAAAATATTGTTGCTGTTTGTCACTGGTCTATTTTCAGAGAAATGTTGAATGTTGCCTCATTATTCACTTGACTTTCTTTGAAAGTCAATATGAAAGTCAATATGAAAGTCAATATGAAAGTCAATGAATAGTCATATAAAAGTGAAATATTAAAGATGATTGATGTCTTTCCATTTTTTTATTTAAAAGGAACTGCACAGTGTGTAGGGAGCTAGGGAACATGGGTATATTACTTCACCGGAAGTTCTGTTGTGCTGCTGCTACGTGATAAAACACCCTAAAACGAGTAACATAAGGGTCGATTTCGGAATGTTTGTGTTCACCCATGGCGCCACTGCACTGCATTGGCACAACAAACATTTACTCTGCATTAACATTTTTAGTGGCGTTAATTGTTAACATGTTAATTTGACAGCACTACATTTGTAGCATTCTCTACACGTGGAGTGCGAGGGCCATGCCTCAATGCTGGCCTTTCTATCCTCATAATATATCCAAACTTTACTGTGCATTTGCTTGTGTTTGTGTGTACAAGGCAAAATTTCCAGAGTTATTATGGATAATTTAGCACTGTAGGTGTTAATTCAGTGCTGTGGGTTTTGCTATCCTGTGTGCGCTTGTCATTTTTAATGGAGTGTAATTTATTTTTACACTGAGCTGGTTACACTGTGTATTGTGTGATATGAATGGAGGTAGATTATGCATTTTTGCTTTTTCCTTGGTGAGTGTGTGGATGTGGTCTTTTCATTTGGGCTGTTTTACTGTTTCTCTTTACATGTACAAACAGTGTTTGTAGTGTATTTTTTTATGTTTGTATGTGTGTGTGAGAGATGATATTAATCAGAATCATATTCACCCCTTTACCTTTGGCAGCAGGCTATAAGACTCGGATGAGTTTCTGCTGCTTAGACATCAGTGAACAGATGAAACATTTAATAAGTGAAAAAAGACCCTTTTTTTATCTAAGTAAAGGTGCTTTTATCCACAATGTTCTGATGCTATTTCCAGAATATTTGCAATGGCTCCACAGTTTTATTGGAAAAATGCCAGTTTTTGGATGCATAATCAGTTTAGGTCCAGCATCAAAATGTTGCTGGTGTGGAGCCATAAACACAAATTTAATTACCATGACAACAGCATGACCATCTTAAGCTTTTTAATGACCACAATTAAAGCAAAAAAAAATTGTTATTACAATGATCAGTCAGTAAAGCTGAGGAATTACTATTGTAGTGCAGTTAGGGTAATGCACCCAAATTTTCATAAATGTTTAAATTGATATTCCTGTATTGTATATAGATGGTGAGAGATTAGGCTTTGGATGGTACAAAATAAAGTTTCATGTCCTTGACCTCTTGTGTTTGCTGGTATGTTTCAAACGTAAAAGTGGCCAAGAATCACATGCGTAATACGAAGAGACAATTTGAGCAGCATTGCAAACAGCGAACCACAAATTGTCATCTCTAGCATGGGTCAAGTGCAGTGAGAAAGTGAATCGATCCAGCATGCAGAAGATTAACTAATCATGTTGTGTATTTTGAGTTGTGGGAGGAATTTTATTATAGATGTGAGATGCTAAACTGAGCTGTGAGGTGCAGACTGAGCCAAAGGACTCAAAGAGCTGACATTCTGCAGAAATGAGATGTGGTCTGGATATTTTTGGAATGATGAAAATAAATACTGGATGTGATACACAAAATGTTATCTAGTTATTTGTGTAGTTGTCTAATAAGTTTTACTTTCCATATAGACCTATGAATAACCATATATATATATATATATATATATATATATATATATATGTAGAGAGAGAGAGAGAGAGAGAGTGTAAGAGGAGAATCCACCGAAGGTTTAGTCTTTGCAAACAAGGATGGATCATGGTTCACCACTTAGTGCCAAACTTGATGAGAGAATTGTCAGTCAAATACACTGTTTCTCTGTATAAGATTGCAAAGACTTTAGGTCTTTCACCATCTACAGTTCATAATATCATGAACAGTTTCAGGGAGTCAGGGGAAATCTTGGTGCGTGAAGGACAAGAGCCCTCGGGTGATATTTTTTGAGAAACCATCATGCTCCCATGCTGGATATAGCCACATGGGCTCGGGAGTACTTTGGGAAATCATTGTCACTTAACACAGTCCCCTGTTGCATCAAGAAATGCAACCTGAAACTGCATTCTGCAAAGAGGACGCCGTATATTAATTTTGCGGTGATACCGGTGAATTTTCTGGGCCTGAAGTCATCTGAGATGGACCATTTACTACAACAATTACTATCTTCAATTAGCAAAAGATTAAAAAGTATAATTACAATAAAAGGTGATGTGACCCAGTGGTAAACCTGCATCTGTCCAGCTTTTTTGAGTGTGTTGCAGGCATCAATTTCTAAATTTCTTTATATTTAAAAAGTAGACTTAAGTTTGTAAATGAAAATACTGAAAATTATTTCATTGTCCTTTTGTCTGTTAAATAAAGCTTCAAGTGAATTAACAAATTGCATTTTTATTGCATTTTAAGAAAGTGTCCAACTGTATATAGTTTAGAATTATATATATATATTATATAGTTATAGTATGTTTAGAACAGAGTGCATGTACATAGAACAGACTCGCAACTCATCCTGAAAGTTGTGAACAGCGAGTTTTGGAGCATCGCATTTCCTTTTTTTAAAATAAGCAGCACTGCTTGTTTTATTCTGCATAGACGAACAGAAAGACAACAGTGACTGGCTGTCATCACGGTATTAGACAGAAGAAGATGGAAAAGAGAGAGCAGAGGCAAAAAGTTGATATCTGATTAGTGTGTATATAGAGAGAGCATGCATTTTATGTAGGAGTGTGTATGACCGGTACAGGATTTGCTCTTCCTGTACAGGATGTTGGATGGGCCATGAATTGAATGTAAGCAATAAAGCTTACACACAGATGTGTGCATGTGTGTGTTTAGGAGAATGCGGTAAATGGGGAGCACCTGTGGCTGGAGACCAACTGCTCTGGAGAGATGTGTTACCTGGGCGAGGAGACGTGCATGGTGAAGATTGCAGTGAGTACTGAAGACCACTGTGCATAAAGAGATAAATACGACTCCCTCTTGGTCATCAGTACATATGTAGGATTTGCCTAATGAGTATCATGAAAAAAATCTGGTATCCTGTGTGTTTGCCTTATTTTGGACTAAATAGTCTATGAAAACAGTCCCCGAATAATAACTTTAACTGCAGTCAGGAGTCGGATGAGTAAAGGCCATGGACGAATAGATGTGTCATTAGAGTGCTTCTGCAATGACACTTCTTTTCATGAGGTAATATGCAGACAGCTTGTGCTGAAAGCCAGATATTGCTATTAGTCTGAAGAGGATAAAGGCAGGCAGGTGAATCTGTGCTCACTCTCTGCCAAGCTGTTTTTTTTGCACTGAGTATAACACTCTGTGGTGTTAAAGGACTCTTTGATTACCTCTCCAGGCAAGTTGGCAAATCTTTTGCCTTAAAACAAGCTTTTTATTGCAGGCAGCAGGAAGGAAGAGACAGTGTTTATAGTACAAAAGATACTATGCATGAAGGCATAAATGCAAAATGTTATGACCCAGTCTAGGGTTAGGTCGTATCAGCGTAAGGTTAAAGCATATGATGCCTTAGCAAAAATGAAGCACACACGCACAAGAATAGCTCCACATGACATATGTATTGAAATGCATATACACTGCCTGGCCAAAAAAAGGTCACACACTCTAATATTTCATTGGACCGCCTTTAGCTTTGATTATGGGACATATTCACTGTGGCATTGTTTCCAGAAGCTTCTGCAATGTCACGTTTATTTCTGTCCAGAGTTGCGTTAATTTTTCCCCTAGATCTTGTATTGATGATGAGAGATTTGGACCACTGCACAAAGTCTTCTCCAGCACATCCCAAAGATTCTCAGTGGGGTTCAGGTCTGGACTGTGGTGGCCAATCCATGTGTGAAAATGATGTCTCATGCTCCCTGAACCACTCTTTCACAATTTGAGCCTGATGAATCCTGGCATTGTCATCTTGGAATATGCCTGTGCCATCAGGGAAGAAAAAAATCCTTTGATGGAATGACCTGGTCATTGGATGGAATGAGCTGAACTCATTCTTTGGGCACATAACGTTGCTGAACCTAGAGCTCTGGAACAGGGTAAATCTGGACTCATCTGACCACATGACCTTCTTCCATTGCTCCAGAGTCCAATCATTATGCTCCCTAGCAAATTGAAGCCGTTTTTGCCGGTTAGCCTCACTAATAAGTGGTTTTCTTAAGGCTATACATCTGTTTAGTCCCAATCCCTTGAGTTCCCTTTGCATTATGCATGTGGGAATGCTCTTACTTTCACTATTAAACATATCACTGAGTTCTACTGTTGTTTTTCTACGATTTGATTGCCGATCACGATCATTCAAGATTTTTTTTCTGACCACATTCCTTCCTCTGAGGTGATGTTTCCCCACTGTCCTTCCACGTAATAATGCGTTAGACAGTTCTTAACCCGATTTTAGTAGTTTCAGCATAGAATCCTTAGATGTTTTCTCTGCTTGATGCATGCCAATAATTTGACCCTTCTGAAACAGATTAACATCTTTTCCATGACCACAGGATGTGTCTTTCCACATGGTTGTTTAACAAATGAGAAGCTACTCACTACATCAGTTAGGGTTAAATAACTTGTTGCCAGCTGATACATAATCACCCATGCAGTAATTTTCCAATGGGAGGCTCTTACTTATGTGCTTAGTTAAATCCAGGTGGTGACCTTTTTTTTGGCCAGGCAGTGTATATACATTCGTGTACTGGATTGACTTCAGGGTGGACCCAGACCAACATAAACACAAAAAACATTGTTATAGAGACTAGCTTACCTAAAATAAAAGAAACAAAAAGACCCGTCACTTCCCTAAACTCCCTAATCAAAGAATTAAACCCACAACCCAAAATAAAATGCAGTTGCACCCCTGCTACTGGTGTTTATACACTGTGCAGTGATTTTTACAAGAAAGCAGTGTGACTATTTACAATATTAGCAGACAAAAACCAAAGGACTCAACTTCAGACAGGTACAATTCAAAATCCAGAAATATCACACTCGGAACGGACTAAGTCATCGGACAAGCCATAGATGAGCATCCACCAGGCATAACCCTCCTCAGTATAGGATCTTGGTGCAGCTGAATACTGTCGCCCAATTACGACGTCATCTTAGGGGTGGAAGTGGCAACATCAGGCCAGTAGAGCAGCCACCAAATCAGGGCTGACAGGACGGGCTGGAGTCGGGAATGGACTCTCCTGGACAGGCTAAACACACAGACACAAAACATACCCGCACCTCACGGGTGGGTTGTAACAAATGAGAGCAACTGTGCTTGAGTTGACTGATTATTACTCTGCTGTAAACTACATCATCAAAAAATCCCATACATGCTTGAGCAGAAAATGGGCTCACATAAACAAACAAGCCTTTTATAGAATAGTAGCAATGTCCTGCCTAGAAAAAACAAAGACGCTGTGTTTGGAGCTGTTCATGGCTGAGTAATAGGATGAACTGCCGATTTTTCAAAGTGAGCTTGAGGTAATAAAGATATTTCTTCTGGCCTTTAGCATGTGTGGTAACTTTGTAACACTGAACGCAGGGCTAGTTATGCAGGCTGGTAGTTTTATATTAATGAATGTGAGCAAGTCATTATTTTAAATGGTCGCTTTCTTTTAACGTAAACATTCCATTTTGCATTTCATGTAATCATGTGTCATCCTTCTGGCTTAGCAGCGATCGCTCGCTGAGATATAAGAAAAAATTTCTGACCCTTTGTTGTCAGCTGTCTTTGGTCTCGATGGCATTAAATCAACAATCAGTGATCACGTTATGAGTTTTGAGACCACCGATCTCAGCTCACAACCAAAGAATTCTATTAAATATGTGTTCAAATTTAATGTTATAAGATATCAATAAGCAGTTCAATTAAATGTTGATTTATTCTGTGTTATTCTTGTGCGAAGTCACTGTGTGTATATGAGCGTGTGCAGTTTACCCTCCTGTTATACACAGGATGTTAAATACATATGAATACTTATTTCATAAAACAGATGACAAAGCCAGAACTCCAAGGAATCTTGTTGTATATTACCAACAATCTTGACAAGACACTAGCTGGCAGCTGTCTCTGCCCATGCCCATCATAGCCTTCATAGCATCTTTTTTTTTATCGTTTTCCTTTAATCATTCTTTTCAGTTCTCAGCCACTGAGTAGTTTTGTCATTACTTGACTTTTCTTTTCACAATAATTGCCAGAGAGAAGATCCTGTGACATGAAAATATGTAAATGTATAGTAAGCACAGTTTACATGTCTTCAAGTAAGAGATAAACAGAATTATATGCTATAATGTACTCATGCTAGACAACATGCCAAATTGGCTGGAACATTAAACAGTTGCTGCGCTAGAGCAGAACCTCACCCTGGTGTTAGTATTAAGCCCTGCTTGTAAGTGAATGTGAGTTTGTGTTTTTTTTTCCATTGCAATGTGTCATGTGCTTTTGGTTCTCTTAAGAAGTCAGCTCCCCGGAGGAAATGTGCAGCGTGTAAGATCGTTGTTCACACGGCATGCATCGAGCAGCTGGACAAGGTAAATGTAAAATCTCCGACTTTATATCAGTGGGAGTCATTTTACTCCCACAACAAATTCCACCAAGGGAAACAACAGAAGACAGAAGTACTAAATTATTGTCAGTACACTCAAGCATAAAGGCTCCTAATCCTCTTCTTTCTTTGCATGCAGATCAATTTCCGCTGTAAGTCTACATTTAGGGAAGGAAACTCTCGAAGCATCCGAGATGTACGTTTTAACCTCTAGCTAGATGAGTAAAGTGTATATGTATATGTACAGATGTGTATACCATTCACTGTGCACACTGACTCCATTGTGTGTGTGTGTTTGGGAAAACAGAACGTGTTAAGACATCACTGGGTCCATCGACGACGGCAAGAGGGAAAATGCCGCCAGTGTGGGAAGGTAGGTCACGTCATTGACCCTACACAATTAATAACATTAAAACCAGTAACATCATCAACAACATAAACTCTATTAAACGGCCTCAAGATTACCACTGTGACTTTCTGAGTGGGGAAACTATAAAGACATTCACTCAATCACGAAGGGAAACAAATCCTCTCATCCTACAGCAACTCTAGCTAATCGTGGGTGCCTGTGAGTCATGTATGCAGATGAGGCCACTTTCTTCTGACTATATTTCACAGCAGTAAGAAAATTTGCAGTAGCTGGCTTCACGTATCTCAGAGGATGTTAGTCTTTAGTCTCTGCTGTTGATAGTTATTGCATGACAGGTGTTGAGGGGACTATAAATTTGGGGGATAAAATAAAAAAAAACAAATGTACAAACCCCAAAAACATAACCACTATGCCGCCAACTGAGGCACATGTTTATGTACAGACGGATGACAAATTAAAGGAAAATCAATATAACGTTATATGTACAATGAAGATACAATTTTTTGAAAAAGCATTAAAAAGCTGGACTTTCTCTTGGCTAGTACAAATCAACAGATGAGGTAGCAGCGAAACAAATTGTTCTGATTATTTGTTCAACTATGCAAATAAAGTTCATGCTAAGTTATTATGGGGTTTTGCTTGAAACATTGATAAAGTAGTGAAACGTGATAATCTTGCTTGTTTCCCAGCAGACTCAGTGGTTGGTCGTGCACCATGTTAATCAAAGTACCTCTATCTGTAAAAGTAGGCGATGTTATATACAGTGGTGCCTGAAAGTTTATGAACCCTTTGGAATTGTCTGTATTTCTGCATAAAGTTGAACTAAAACTTCATCAGAATTTTACACAAATCCTAAAAGTAGATAAACGGAGCCAAATCTAAAAACTGAGACAAAAATATTAGACTTGGTTATTTATTTATTGAGGAAAATGATCCAATATCACATATCTGTGAGTGACAAAAGTATGTGAACCTTTGCATTTAGTATCTGCTGTGGCCCCCCTGAGCAGCAATACGTGCAACTAAATGTTTCCAGTAATTGTTGATTAGTCCTGCACATTAACTTTAAGGAATTTTAGCATATTCCTCTGTACAAAACAGCTTCATTTCTGTTATGTTGGTGGGTTTCCTCCTGTAAACTGCTCACTTCAGGTCCTTCCACAACATATTCTATAGGATTAAGGTCAGGACTTACACTTGTTCATTCCAAAACTTTAACTTTATTCTTCTTTAACCATTCTTTGGTAGAATGACTCGTGTGCTTAGGGTCTCGTCTTGCTGCATGGCCCACGTTTTCTTGAGATTCAGCTCACGGACAGATGTCCTGACATTTTCCTTTAGAATTTGCTGGTATAATTCTGAATGCGTTGTTCCATCAATGATGGTAAGCCATCCTGGCCCAGATGCAGCAAAACAGAACCAAACCATGATACTACCACCACCACCATCTGTTTCACAGATGGGATGAGATTTTTATGCTGGAATGCAGTGTCTTCCTTTCTCCAAATATAACGCTTCTCATTTAAACCCAAAAGTTCTATGTTCATCTCAAAACATTGTGCCTTCTGGCCTGTCCATGTGATCTGTAGCAAACTGCAGACGGGCAGTCTGACTGTGGATTAGAGATGGTTTTGTAACCTTCTCCAGCCTGATGAGCATCAATAACTCTTCTTCTGAGGTCCTCAAAAATCTCCTTTGTTCATGCCATTATACACTGCCATGTGTGTTGTGAAGATCAGACGTTGCTAGAAGCCTGTTCTTTAAATAAAACATGTCACCCACTCACACTTGATTGCCATCCCATTGACTGAAAACACTTGACTCTAATTTCACCTTCAAATGATCTGCTAATCCTAAAGGTTCCTCAATAAATAAATGACCAATCTAATGTTTTTGCTCATTTGTTTGGTTTGTTTCTTTTTATCACAGACTTTCAGGCACCACTGTAAAGTCAACTCATCTGTCTTCATCAGCAGAAAAAATGTCATTAGACAGATGAAAATGGCTGATGAAAAATAGACAAACCTCAGATGTTAATTCTTCCATTTCTGCTCTGTTTTAACTGCAGAGTTTCCAGCAGAAGTTCTTCCACAGTAAGGAGATTATCGCCATCAGCTGCTCATGGTGCAAGCAGGCTGTGAGTGTTGTTTAAGGTGGAAGGTGACACTGTTACAGACTCAGTGGCTCATGTGTGTACCAGGTGCTGACTCCTGTGTCTCATGTGCTCCTTCTCAGTTCCACAACAAGGTGACGTGTTTCATGCTGCAACAGATCGAGGAACCTTGTTCTCTGGGCGCACACGCCGGGGTCATTGTACCTCCCTCTTGGATTATTAAAGTCAGGAAGCCACAGGTACAGCAGGTCTTGAGTAACTGAGTTACTATACATTGTTTGTTTTGAGGCAGAGAGAAGCCCTGCGTTTTTAAGATGTGTATTTGTAGGAAATGTGCTTATGATATCAAAAAGAAGCCTGATGCACTTGCATGTAAATGAGAAGTGAGATCACACTGCATGATCTTGTCTTCTGCAGCTTGTTCTCAATGTGCTGCCTTTCGATATTAAAAAAAACATCAGGATTTATATGTATTGTACGCAGTCTTTACCATTACATGCTACCTGTTAAAAAGGCTTGTTGCTTTTGCCTCACTTTTAACATGAGATTTATCTGTTTCATTAAAGCCTGTAGAATTGATCAAATGACTGTCTCACACCCTCACTGGTTACATTCACACTGCAGGTCTAAAAAAATTTAAATGTGGCTTATATCTGACACTGGTCTGAACAGTCCCGAACTAACCAGTATGTGGAAAAAAAACATCAGAAAGAGATTATATGGCACCAATGTGAAGTTATGATGGATGATCGATTGCCTTCAGATTTGCATGAATTTAGATCAGACTGTTCAGGCTGAGGTCGCATCACCACATATCAGATCTGTGTCACATTTCTGTGGAACTTTAAAATATCTGAATTCAGTGTGATTTTTTGCTGTTCATGCTTTCATGAAAATCAAAACTTTGTGTAACATATGAAGAAAAACTACATAAAACAGATATGGATCACTTGCAGTGTAAATGTAGCCTTTATGAAATCCCAGTTTCTAGCTCTTGCTGAATTTAGTTTCACTCCTATTTAGGAATTTAAACTTTACAACCTTTGACTTTCCAGGCTCCGGCCTGTGATTGGCTGATGTGTGAGGGGGTGTGGCAGTGTTTTGATGAGTGACAGGACACTGTCACTTTCAATTCAGGGGTTAATAGAAGGGAAGCCACTCACAGTCAGGCGAAACAATACTACCAGAAATAACACCTTGACTATTTCTCCGGTTTTATACATGTACGGTAAAGACTGATTTATTTATTTATTTATTTTTCTGAGATGGAAGCTTAGGTTATTCTGGTTTTATTCTAGTACAGAAAGGGTCATGATGTCATTTACAGGGAATGGGCTTTTCATAGAAAACCTCTTCCTGGGAAAAAGAGTGAGTTCAGCTAATGAATCTGATCATGTTTCCTTATATAGCTGCAAAAACTGCACCAAAGGTCACTTGTGTCCTCTCTCAGTACTGCTAGGTTTAGGTCTAGCTTGTATCTCTGAACGTGCTATTAGACATGAGCCCCATCTCTCTCCTGTGTCTCAGAGCTCATTCAAAAACTCCACTCGGAGGAAAAAACGGACCTCTTTCAAACGAAGAACCAGCAAAAAGGGCACAGATGTGAGTAGCAACTATGTCTCTGAATGCGCTGACATGTCTGTGAGTGCTGGACACGGACAGATACTTTATATCAAAAAAAGGAAAGTTTTTATTTTTTCTAAAACTGGAGGTAGGCTATAGAAGGTTGATGCGATTAGTGCCTGTCAAAATATATTTCATTTTCCTCTACGTTTCCCTTCCCCTAACTCCTACTCTGAGACATCTGCTGAGGCAGCTTACTGCAACTGTGTGTGTTTGTGCAGGGGTATGTTTTGTATATAACACTGCTTTTTCTGCAGGAGGCAAAATGGCGCCCGTTTATGCTGAAGCCTCTGCCTTCCCCACTCATGAAGCCTGTGCTGGTTTTCGTTAACCCTAAGAGCGGGGGAAATCAGGTGGGAAGGCATCTGCCTTTCACACATAAATGATGGAGAAGGAATGAATGTTGTGTTTATCTTATTCTTCTTCTAATCTCTGTCTTTCCTTTAGGGGAACAAGTTGCTGCAGATGTTTATGTGGATTCTAAATCCTCGACAGGTGTTTGATCTCTCCCAGGGAGGGCCTAGAGAAGCGTAAGTCTAAAACAACACTATCTTGCCTTGTTTGCCCTTTTACCCACCATTATTCTGTTCATAAAATTTAGTAAAACTTAAAACTTCTGTTTTTAAAACTTCAGTTATAAAGCACTTGTTCGGAATTTTTTAAAATACTAATCAAGTTTTCATATCTACTTATTTATTTAGTCACAGGCAAAAAATGCCAATCAAAATGTATCCATTTTCCATTATAAAAAATAAAAATTTATGTCCTAAGTAGCTAATAACTTTCAACAAGTGTTGTTTAAAACCCTGATAAATCAATACCCTGTCTCCTGAGGATCATTCATACTTTCTCGAAATTTTCAGTTTAAGACATTTGGCTCACTGGTCACTTCCTCCTGAGAGGGGCATCTGTGGTCTGTTCTTGCCCCAGTGTCCCCTTTGCAAAGTCTGTCTATAAAAATGATTAGGAAAATAAAAGCTCACCCAATAATTGCTCGTCTAAAATTAACATGGAATAAAGTGGCATGGATGTTTAATTTTGATCTGTATTTAAATGTATCCTAGAGTATTTGGCTAAACCCAAAGTAATGCATTGGTAAATCCTCCTTTTGTTGGAAGGGTATTAATACCCTGGTTGGAAAAAGGTATTAATACATTAAGTGATTCATTCTATGATGGTTTGAGGAAGCGTTTGAAGATATAGTACACCAGATTGGAATTTCCAGATCAAATTTTTTGGATATTTGCTCCCAAAGAGTTAGAGTTGCTAGATAAGGTATTAAGCTACTACAGTAAAGGCCATGCGTCATCTTGAGACACTCAAACAGACATGGGAAAAAGATGTAAATCTGACAATGGATGAGGAAATGTGGGATAAGTTTTAAAAGAATATTAAATTAATGTCAAGTAACTATACAGTACTTTTTTCCTTTAACGAGTTCAGTGTTCCAGAAGTTTCTCTTCTTCACTCCCTGGTCTTAGATCATGCCAGGTCCCCATTGGGTCTGCCTCCTAATTGAGCTGTTTTCTGTGGGCAGTGAAGCACGTTCCAGCACTCAGAGGGGCTCTGCTGTTTGTTCTGAGCTGACAGAGCGGCTTAAGGAAAAGAAACAGAATGAGAAACATGCAGGGAAGAAGCTAGACAGAGGCAGAAAAATAGACACAGAAAAATGGCATGAGGTAGAGTCATGCAAAGGCAAAGAAAGACTGAAACTAATAGAAAGAAGAAACAAAGAGAAAAAGAGTCCGAAAGAGGGCAGGACCCAGCTGGTGATGCCTACTGCTGAGCTGAACCTGACAGAGCTGTGATTAAAGCCTCGCTGCCAAAACATGCATCTTTAGCTGGGCTTTAGCCAGGAGCAGATACCAGCACACTGATCAGCCTGAGAGAGAGAGAGAGAGAGAGAGAGGAAAATAAAGAGAGAGAGACAGAGAAAGGATAATAAAGAGAGGGAGGATAAAGAGAGAGAGGGGGAGAGATAGGCTTAATCAATGCTGCACAATATTGTGTAAACATTTTGTTTTTTATACTATTCATAGATTTACAGCTGTATCATATGACTTTTTTTACTCAGGTTAGAATTGTACAGGAAAGTGCCAAATCTTCGCATCCTTGCCTGTGGAGGTGACGGGACGGTAAGCTTTGACTTTAAAAACAGACCTCCCCCAGGTCAGAGATGTTAGATTTCCAGCAAGCTGGAAATATCACATATTAAACCAATGCAGTGTTAACTTGTCAAATCTCATTGGTCAGAGGCACTGATTAATTGTCTGTAACAGCATAGCTCTGAGCGTAGTGGTGATTGTAATTCAAATGACAGGTTTATATTAATACTTCCATTCTAATGCATTCTCACCATTCACCTGGCCTTATAGGGCAGACACTCCACATAATCTAAGCTTAATGATAAACAGACTTTAAACTTTTGACTTCAAAAGAGAGATTTAATATATTTTTGGGGGATTTTATGTGATAGACCAACAGAGAGTAGCAAGTAATTGTGAAGTGAAAAGAATACAATACACTGAAGTGTGGCATGCATTTGTATCTGCTCTCAGCTCTCCTGATTAAACTCATTAACTAATGAACAAGCCTGAGCTGGACTCATGAGGGTGTGTTAGAGTGGAAATGGCACTCCAGTGTGCTTGTTGGAAATGGCAATTCAGTGTGCAGAATTGAGAAACACTGCTATGTTATAGATTCTCTTTGTCCACTCCAATCCATATACTCATTTATAGTGTCATAATGTACAGAAGGCCTGGTAAAAAATGTAGTTGTTGTTCAGCTCACTCTGATCACTCTGATTTATTATTTGTGAGAATGCCAGTATGTGTCTGTGTGCTGATTGCTGCAGGTGGGCTGGATCCTATCTGTGCTGGATGAACTACAGATGAACCCACAGCCTCCCGTGGCTGTTCTTCCTCTTGGAACAGGAAATGACCTAGCCAGGACACTCAACTGGGGAGGAGTGAGTCCTCTTCTTCCTGACCTCACACTGTAGAAAGCAAAACATATATGAATGATTCATGAACTGAAATCCGTTAATTAATAAACCATGTGCAACCTGGTTTCCATCTTTCAGAAAGCATTCAGTTGATGCTGATGCTGTTTCGATTAGTATCAGTGCTATTCAAAATAAGTGCACATGCAAAACAAGAACAGGCCAAAGACAGAGCAAAATAAGGTTGGAGTTCTACTTTTTCTGGACCAGTCATACATCTATCCATTTATTTAACCAACTTAATTAGCTGTAGCAAAATTACTGACAAAGCAGGACTTCAATCACCAATGGACAGACCTTCAATCTTGGCAATTAATAACTGTTTTTGATGAAAATATGACAAAATGAAAATAATGTTGTAATCTTATAATAATCTTGAACTCACTAAAAGCACCAGTGTAGCTACAGTAAAATGACTAGGAAAGGTATATAGTAATAACAGTAATAATGTGTTAATCAGGCTGATGAATGGACTCACTGATGGGTCCTGGAAATTTAAGAGATTATTTTGAAAAGTTTGAGAAATAGTAGAATATTTTGTGTCCCCCCATGGACCTGGCATGTAAGTCACTCACAAACTGGAAGTGACAAACTGTAAAAAAATGGAAGAATGTGATTTCACTTTTCTGGTGCTTTCTGGAGGGACTGTGTAATGTAAGGTGCAACTATTAACACCTTCACAAATATTTATAGTTTCTCTTTAATGTCAGCTCCCTCGGCTTCTCCATCAGTGCTTGAAGCTTTTAGAAAGGGTATAATGAAAGCATGTATCTGGTGCTAATTAGCATGTCTTCTGATGAGAGTAGGGTTTCTGTTTACCATCTTTGAAGCCCCTCTAGAGGCAGACAGCTTCAAAGCAGACAGGAGTGGAGGGAAGGGCAGGCATGGGGGAGGCACGGGGTTACATGCTACATTAAATCTGTGTGGTAATCACATTCTGAAGTTGACTATGACATAGTGATGAATAACACGATTATTGTTTCTTTACAAATTATGTAAACGAAACAGTGAGACAAGTAGCTCCTGTGATAGGACTTTGTTTACTTGCATGTTAGGTATGGAAACAAAGAGCACTTCTGATGTAGTTTAATTTATTGGCCTGCTACACATAGCATGATTGGTAAAGTGGGCTTGATTATGAAGACTATGAGGCTGAGTGATTATTCTCTAAATATAAAAGCCCTTAGTCTTAACTATATGCTGTCATTACTGCTGCTGGTGGGAGCTGGAAACTAGCAAGTAATGACCTTGATGAGTCTGGAGTTCTCTCTCTCGCCTATGTCCTTTCATGTTACAGGTGAAATAGTGTTATTGGCACCATAATGGCAGTAATGTGCCTGCAGCCGGTCTCTTGTTGTACATTAGAATAGATGCTGTAATCATCTCAATTGATGTGTTCAAGGGCTCTATTTAGCCCTTGAGGAACAAAGCTCTGTATGGGTCACCGGTAATGCCGGTAATGACTTTCTAACGGGTTTAAAGTGACATCATACTTAATACACACACACTCTCTTACTGTCTTCCTCTCTCTCTATCTCTGTCCCTCTGCCTCCCATGTTTTCTTTTTCTCTTAAGGGTTACACAGATGAGCCGGTGTCTAAGATCCTGTGTCATGTGGAGGATGGGACCGTGGTCCAACTTGATCGCTGGAATCTGCAGTTGGAGCGCTTACCTGCACATCCCGAGGAGGGGACTCAGAAGGTGAGAGAGGATAGTTAGAGGTCATGAGAACTGATAGAGTACATTAGAGGCTGATATAGAAGATATTCATTAGGGAATATACATGACAGTGTTACACTATATGTTTATATTGCATAAACCATAAAAAGTACAATTGTTTTCACTTTCCATAGCAGGAGAAGGCAACATCATATTTGTTTAACATTTAACTTTATTTACCCACAGTAATGTTCTACACCTTGTCTTCACAAAGCACAACCCACCAACCCAGTTAAATCCTGTAGTTACCTATTCACTAACTCTGCTCCCTACATAGGGTATAACACAATGGCATTGTAGTACCTTTGGAGAGCAGCTTATGCCCAATATAACTCTCCATTTAAGATTCAGCCAAGAAAGAAAAAGATTGAAGTGCCTATTGTAAATTCCTTTAAAAAGACATGCTTTGCTTTTTCTAATATAATTTCTTAGAAAAATATAGATTTTGCATAAATAATATGAAGACTTGAGTAGTATATGAACAACAAATTTCATTTTGACATATAGATGGAGTAAACATGAGGAAAAAAGAATATTAATCTTTAAAATGTGTACGTTACTCCTTTCTCCAGCTTCCTTTGAACGTATTCAATAACTACTTCAGCCTTGGCTTTGATGCTCATGTCACTCTTGAGTTCCATGAATCTAGAGGTCAGTGGACTTGTAAGATATAACTGTAATGTTATATGACAATGCAAATGAAATGAAATGAATTTTATAGCTTTTCTCCAGTTCAGCATTCTGTGTCTTTCTTGCAGAGGCAAACCCTGAGAAATTCAACAGCCGTTTCCGCAACAAGATGTTCTATGCAGGGGTGAGCACAACTCTGAGTGCCAGAGCTGAGAAACTCTAGGCTGTACAGAGACAGATTAATAAGAGAGAATGGGAGAGAAAGGAAATAACTGTGTGTGTCTCTCTCTGTCCCCTCAGGCTGCCTTTTCTGACTTCCTACAGAGGAGCTCCAGGGACCTGTCCAAGCACGTCAGAGTGGTGGTGAGTGGCCCATGTCTTCTGAAACTTTCTATAGTGAGGAGGCATAGACAGGGGAGTTTGATGTGCCCTGTCCAATCCATTAAGCCTAGTGGCAGTGAAGGCCACCCACATGCCTCAGTGCTAATCTTACCCAAGTGTGACATTCTTGCTGAAACAATACTCCCTGTATGTAACTACCACAATTCTCAGTTTACGTGTGTCGCCTTTTCCCACCGTGTATCTCTCTGTGTCCTACTGATTGGCCTCTGAAGTGTGACGGTACAGATCTCACAGCCAAGATCCAGGAGCTGAAGTTCCAGTGCATTGTCTTCTTAAACATTCCCAGGTTTGTGTATGGATTTAAGAACCCACTACTGTGCTACTAATCTATGTACTGTTTTGTCCATGAGAGCTTTGAGATTCACCATTCAGTGAGAGTTTGCTCAGTATTCAAGAGTTTGCTCTGTATATTACACAGTAAAAAAAGGTTTTAAAAGGAGTTAAAAGGATCTTCATCTTGTCCTTCTGGAGAGACTTGAAAAGCTTTTATATAGACACGATTATTATTAGCCAGGACAGAGTGTTCAAAATCAAAAGCAACAGTGGAGTAAAGGATATTCAGATGTGTTTTTTTTGTCAGTTATTTTATTCTATTAATATTATAAGCAAAACCTCTTTATATTAAGCTTACATGTGCAATTTTCAAATTTATCGATATAATCATGTCCAGGTTCTGTTTTGGTGAAAGGATTGGTAAAATGAGCTGTGAACTTGATCTTTGAACGGAAGATGACAAATGTTTCACCAGTCATTGAAAAGCTTTTGTGAACATAAGATGTCAAATTTGTTAGACAAGACTTCACTTCACTTTTGCAGATACTGTGCAGGGACCATGCCCTGGGGTAACACAGGTGACCACAGAGACTTCGAGCCACAGCGGCATGATGACGGCTGTATCGAGGTCATCGGCTTTACCATGGCCTCCCTGGTGAGTGGCTGCTTTATGTGCTGGATGTGTTATGAAAGGGCTGGTTATGTCTTGCTGAAAATGACAGGATTGTGTAATCATTGATCCTCCGGTGCACCAGGCGGCGCTGCAAGTCGGAGGTCATGGCGAGCGACTACATCAGTGCAGAGAAGTGATTCTCACCACCTACAAAACGATGCCTGTGCAGGTGGACGGAGAGCCGTGTCGCCTGGCACCCTCCACACTCCGTATCTCACTCCGTAACCAAGCCAACATGGTGCAGAAGAGCAAGAGACGCACATCTGTTCCTCTGCTCAATGAGTGAGAGACACACACGCAAACACATAATAAGGCTGTCAACTTCCTTTCAAAATACAGTTCATTAAATATTTAGTTTGTTGCTGTTGTAAGAACAGAAAACAGCTTTCAATGTTTCCCACTGAAAGACAAACACAACTTGGTTACTACATAGAACTGTATGCATTGCATTATATACTTGATAAGTCTTTTTTGCCAGATTCATGATTTTGCTTTGAGCTAGCTAGTGAACAAATTTCAAATAGCTCACTGCTAAAACAGTGGCCATCTTTCAGATGTATTGGCACCTTCAAGATAAAACATAAAATCTCACTCTATAGAAACTACACTATTAGAAACAAAGGCTGAATCTAGCACCATAAAGTGAGATATTCATCTGGTCCTTTTTGGAAAACCATAAAAGCTTTTAGGTAGAAGCCTAGAACAGGAAGTTTCCCTCTCACGACTCATTCCAAGTATAATCTCTTTAGACAACCTGAAACATTAATCATAAAAAACCCTTAAGAAACCTTCTTATAAATATGCAACATTCCTGCAAGAAACTATTGCTTAAAACCATTTCTGCAAATGAACCCCTGTGTTATAGGGTTTTAGAACTTAGAACAAGGCAAGATAAATGGATGACACACATTTCAGTTTGGTGTAATCGCCCGTGTGTACTCCAATCATGCTCACAGTGCTTAACTTCACAGTGAAGGTGGGCTCATGAAAGAGATTTATATAAAATAGATATAGACTGAATCAAAACCTTGCGTATTTTGACTGTTGGGAAAATGTGGAATGCGGACTTCTGCATTTACCATCTGAATGTCATTGAAATCCATTCAACCCATAAACCAGACACTGATTTAGAAAATAAATGCAAAGGGAGTGCTATATTGCAAATCCCCACAAATTAAAGTATTTGTTTGTATATATGATGTAAAAATCTAGTAAAAAATATACCAAAAGACACGTTCTGGGCCTATGCACAAACCCCATTTCCAGAAAAGTTGGGACACTTTCTTAAAATGCAATAAAAAACTGCAATCTGCAATCTGAATTTGTTAACTCACTTGAGGCTTTTATTTAACAGGCAAAAGACAAAAAAAGGAAGATTTTCAGCTTTTCAATGATGAACTTAATTATATTTGTTAAATATAAACAAATGTATTAAATATGAACAGTTTAAAAGTTGGGACAGAGGCATGTTTACCACTGGGTCACATCACCTTTTCTTTTACTTATACCTTTTGATAGATACTAATTGTTGCAGTTTTGCACATGGAATTTTGCCCATTCTTGCTGTATACAAGACTTGAGCTGCTGAACAGTCCATGCTTGCCTTTGTCTGATTCTCCTCTTCATGAGCAGCTGTCTTCATGATGTGTAAATCATATACTTAAGTCAATGCGAGAATATGTGTAGGCTGAAAAGTGTGTAAGGTGTTTAATTTTTTTGCCTTATGCACATGGGAGACTCACTGTGTGTGCCTAAGGGAACACCATTTGAGTTTCTGAACATTTATTTGATGCAAAATCAATATGTAGTTAAAAAACCTTCAAAATAAAATATGCCATCAATAATGCATAGTCTTTTATTTTGATTTATTCAGGTCCCTTTTTCTTTACAGGGGTCTAGAACAAGGTCTTCATAAAATAAATATGATGAAACTGTGCATATGATTGAAATTTATTTCTGCAGTAATAATGCATATATTGTACTGGGGAAAATCCATTTCACACTTTCTGTGGCTGGTTCAGGTTGTGTAACTAACCTGTGTGATTCTGCCTGCTGTTTAAGCTTATACCCTGGTTTAAGCTCCCTTCCCTGCATCTGTGTGTCCTGTGTGAAGAGCTCTCTTAACAGCACTGCTCTCTGTGGCTTTCGTCATTCCTTCACTCTGCTGGGTTTCTCTCTCTGCTGTGGTCTAACCTGTCTGTAATTTTCCACATCACTTTCCTTGCTAATAACTAAACTGAGATCCTTATCCATGTTTGTGCCCCCTCCCCAACCCTGCCTCTACTGTCTCTCTCTCTCTCTCTCTCTCTCTCTCTCTCTCTCTATCTATCTATCTATCTACCTCTCTCTCTCTGTCTATCTCTCCCTCCCTCTCTGCTTGCTCCTGTGTTGCCTGTGCTGGTGCAGCATTCAGAAAGTGTGCGCAGCAGATCTGCGCCGCCTCTCTGCTCCCCCTGACTCCTTCTCCGTGTAAGTATTTCTCTGGTCCTCACCGCACACATGCTCACACACTCGCCTCACACTCCTCAGCCATGCAGAGAGTGTGTGTGCATACGTGTGTGTGTGTGTTTGTCTGTGTGTATTTGTGTGTGCACCAGTGTGTGTGAGGGCGGAAGGAGGCTTGCTTGTGTGACTGCACAAACTGCACTCACAAGATTCACGTATTCATTTGTGCAAGAATTTCTGTTGCATGTATTTTCCAGACTATAAAACGTGTTCATTTTTATTCCCCTTAAGCAGATGCTGCAGTTTATAGTGCAATTGTGTTACCTAATTATAATATGTCAGGTTTAAGTATTGTTGGTATAGAAGTCCTGCTTCAACATTTAGTTTATTTCTGACACAGGAAGGGAAATAACGGTCTTAGTAATATTTAGGAAGTTGCAAGCAGAAGTTACCAAAGTGCAGCCAATTCTACACCACTGAGAAATGCAGATCTACAGTGTACATAAACAGGCTGAGTAATTTCTGTATACAAAGAATGTCAAATAAATATTATTTTACAGAGTGCAAATGTCTATACTGTAATTAAAGCCAAAATTAAAACTGACATTATTTTATGGTCATATACAGTATTGCATGATTCATTAATATCACTCAGGCAAGCCAGGAAATTGTTTTGTGAAATCTTCAAAGGCAAAGCGAAATACGTTTAGCTTGTTAGTAGTATCATTTTGTAGGAGAAACATACTCCCAGACAGAATATTTTTCATCTCTGACAGGGACATTAAGATCTGGATTATAGCAAAAGTTTCTAAACAATACTGAACTACAGCAAAAACTAAACGAAGTAGTGCTGTTAAAGATGCAGGACAAATAGAGGCAGGGGAGTGGGGGAGTCGGGTGGTGTATCCTTATATTTATGACTTATTGTCTAGAAAATACAGCATGCATGTTCTTGTGTTTGTGTTAATGTGCATTCCAATCAGCTCTGCAGCTATACCCAGTGAGTGGGATTTAGTGCTGTGTGTTTTGTGTGGTTATAAATCGTGCTTTTGTCAAGGACTTGCCCTTTATGTTACTTTTTTTATTTTTAATGTTGATTTTAATAGTTTTGTTTGAACAATATCCTCAGTGTTCAAACCTACATAAGCCACAAAGCCACAGATTCAGATTAGTTTCTCTTTTTATTAACTCTTTCTAGTCATGGTATGTAAATAACTTCCCTTTTTTTCAGGAGTAGTAGTTTGTGTTAATTGTAACAGAATAAAAAGTTCTGTTAATTCTACACAATAATTTGCACTTAAAGCTATTATAAGACTGGCTATGGCTAAATCAGTAAATCAGAT
>JAOUQY010000017.1:7864158-7875044 GCA_028566355.1 Doras micropoeus
TGGATCAGCCTGTCATTTGATTTTCCACTTTGATTTTGAGTATGATTCCAAATCCAGACCTCCATGGGATAATAATTCTGATATACAGTGATAATTTTTATGTTATTTTGTTCTCAACGCATTCCACTATGTAATAAATATAGATTTTCAACTGGAATATTTTATTCATTGAGATCTAAGACGTGTTATTTTAGTGTAGTATCACAGTGTAGTATCTAATGGTAAATGTTAGACAAGAGTTAATATTTTAGACATGATCATGGTGTCAGACACATTCATGAATTGTTGGTATTTAAAGAGTGTTTGCACCACCTTATTTGTTCATCTATCACACATTCCCCAACAACACCCTGCTGTGGAGGATTTTAATTTTGCATTAAACATTATTCATCAACTAGGTAAAAAAAAAGATTTGATCCAACTGGGTCTCATGACAGTATCAATAACAGAGTATAACTTTCACTGTCTAATCAAGGCCAGATAATCCTTTCCTGAATTTCAAAATAAATCTTTCATTTTGTTACTCCCACTTACTCCTTCTGAAGGCTTATTCATTTTATTTAGTTTGGCAGAACAGTGTTAGCAGTGTAGAATGGAGGGCGCTCTGTGCGCATTTATTTGCCTTTAAAAGGTATCCTGTGTGAATATGAACACTAATCACTCTCAGACCAAGCATTCCCCATCTGTGCTTTGCTTTGGCACCAAGATGGAATGTGTTTTTAATTAAAAAATAAACCACTATGTATGCATAAAATGTCCATGCTGGCACTAAATATATGTGCTTCAAAAAACAAATGTAAAATAAAATATTTATATCCTCAAAAAGTTACAAATAATAATCTGGAAGTATTTCACATATAGGATAAGGACTTTTATCAAACTAGTCAATACTCTTCTCTGTATAAACATGCACTGTTTTGAAGACCCAAGAAGAAGAATCTTTTTGAGATAGATTTACAGTAACAGCAGGAAAGTTTTGGCTTAAAGCGAGGCCTGACTGCAGACTCAGCACTCGAAAATCATTAGAGAACCTACAATGCTCTGCGTTAATACGAGGTGTTAGGTGCTGCTGGCAAGGCCAGACAGCTAAAGCATGCTCCAAACACACAGTCTCATAGCTACAAGGCAGCAGTGAGTCTTTCCTCTGCCTTTCATCTCCAGTCCTCATGGAGATATGTGCAATTCATCATATGAATATCACAAATTGTTTGTTGATCACACTTTTGATAAATGCATGGAATTTATTCATACTCTGGTCAGTGTGGCTGGATAAGTATCAGAGTGTAGGACTATGATGGTCTGGTGTAGATTCAAAAGACTGAGACTAAGCAGTGTGCCTACCTGCAGACATTGTGCCTCTGAATACCTTACTTAAACAAAGTCTGGTTGCAACTAAAGTACACAATCCATAATGGTTTTTAGATGAAATTCCTGTTTAAGTAGTACAGTATGTGCCTGAAACATATAGTGTTAGAACATTATAAAGTAGTTTAATTAAAGAAGAATTTCTCAGATCCAAAGATAATGAAAGGTAGTTGTAAAGTCAGCCCACTGCACAGAATATCTGTAGAGATATCTCTGACTGGAAATATTTGTCTCTTTGATTTTGACGTAATTTTAGAGACTGTGGGGTTAGGTCTGAAAGCATTCCGCAGGTCTCTGAATGTAAACCAAGACATGTGCACAAAGCATTCTTTCTTGTCTTTTACCTTCCTCCAGATGGTGTATGGTGGTAGTCATAGATTCAGATCTGGGGGGTCCAGAGACTCTTGCTTTATAGAAACATCTGGATATTTGGAAAGCATTAGGGCTTAGATGCTTTTCTTTGTAAATCCTTGGTTAGGTCAAATCTATTATTGCTAAGGTGTTTTTCCATTGCACATTTGAAAACAGGAACTGGGCAGACAGGAGACAATGGGTTCTAGGTGTTGCTCAAAGTTTTCACAAACTGGTCTGGTCATAGTAATGACTATGCCAAGGTAGCCGTGTCAGTGCTGTGTGTTTTCACCATTGTTAATCCAACATGAAAGAATTGCTCGGATTAACTTTGTTCTTTTGTCTGATCCATCATGTACTTACCAAATTCATACTGACTGAATTAATGCCTTAATGTTCTCCATTTCATTTTTACTCAACAATTTCGCTTTAAAATGTCAGCTAGTGTATAGTGTGCACACACATTGCAGGCCTCTGTATACAGTTAGGTCTTGTTTGTGCCAAACTTGTGCAAGTAAATATTGTGAGCCTTTGAACTTTTGCCTTTGGTGGATGGGGAAAGTCATATACCATTTGTCTTGTGCCAAAGGTACTGTGTAATGGAAAATTCTCTTTTGTTTTTTATGAAAGACTCAACAAGACAGATTTGAGGTGATTGTTCTTATTTGATGGATGTGGATCAGTGTATTCTTCCACACATTAAATGTCATGTTAATTCATTCACAGCATGTGCTGTTTTCACAGAGTGGATTTAAGAGACCTTCTCATATCTTAAAGGGACCTCCTAGTGTGTATTTCTGCCTGAGAATGAGATTTTCAGGGGGGAAAAAAGACATAGGCATTCGACTTGAAGAAAGCTCATGACATCACAGCATGTGTGGAGTAAACTATCCTCTTGTGTTTGCCAGTGGACTCTGATTTTTGGAAAGATCTGTGGCTAGTCATCCCAGTGTCAGTCAAATGCTATTTTCCTATAAACGTAAGTGGTTCTTGGCCACGTTTAGTAAGTAACAGCAGTAACAGTGAAACTATTACACTCTCTTCCAACAGCTACTAGTTTGGCTTGCAAAATTACAGGCAGAAGTGCAATTAAGTGCAGGAGTCATGAAATTTTATGCTTTCCTTCTTCAACACACCATAGACCCATGATGAGCACAGTTGTATCTGGTGTAAAAAATGAAATTGAATCTTAAACTCTGCAGTGCTACAATGAACAGAATCTGGCACGCATAAATCACATGGTGCTAGTCTTTCTTTTTTGCATGAAATGAAACAAATTCCCTTCCACTGTTATCATTCCTTATACATGGGAACATTCTGCACACACAAAGTACTTGCCTCTGGGGTGCACACAGTTCAGGAATATGGAGCACCTGGTACCAGTTAGTCACTTGGATGTTCAGACCAGGACTATAGACTCCAGACCATTGGGATTTTACTGGGTTGTTCATAATTCACAGAAAAGGAATGCAGTGGCATTAGAAGATTCTTACTGTATACTGTACATGGTAGTATATACACCGATCAGGCATAACATTATGATCATCTCCTTTTCTCTACACTTGTTGTCCATTTTCTCAGTTCCACAGACACAGCAGTGCTGCTGGAGTTTTTAAACACCTCAATGTCACTGCTGGACTGAAAATAGTCCACCAACCAAAAATGTCGAGTCACCAGCATCCTGTAGGCAGCGTCCTGTGAGCACTGATGAAGGATTAGAATACTACACACACTAACACACACTAACACACCACCACCACCCTGGTCTTGAATTTGATGCACTGCACCGGCATTAAGTATTTCTTGTATTTTCAAACATACATTCCAATTGGTAATTGGATTGATTGATTTACATTTAATTCAGTTCTTTAAATGTTATTATTATTTTCTAATGTTCCATATATTGTTGGTGCTTTTAAATGGGTTAAATATTTCTTTCTTTGGAAATTCACTGATTGGTAGTACCTTAGTATGTGCTTTAACAGTTTTCCATTTTTTGGTTAAGCAGTGGTGATACATGGTTCTATCACCTGTCAGATGGCTATTTAAGAATTACATTCATACATACAATGTGATTTTCAAAACATTGCTTAGCTTAAGCCACAACTGCTGTATGACATTATACATCATATATCCAGAAGAGAGAATCACAGTGAGAGAGAGAAAAGTGTTGAATGCTATTTCCAATCCAGGTGAACCTACTGTAAAATGTTCTACACGCTCAGAGTGTTAAACTGTGCAGTAAGATGAAGAGCTCAGATAATACTGTGCAGTTTAAGAGGCCATGGCTAATCCCAAGGCAATCCGCTGGGAGTTTAAAGCTCACATTGTGGTAAGCCTCCTTGGCTGGTCTTAGAGAATGTGCGTAGGCACTGTAGAACCCCACACACAGCAAAATCCTAGCACTGAATTAACCCTCACTATGTTCATTTATGTCCAGCTGGACTTTAGTGAGAACCCTGGGTATTAATTCAGCACTAGAGATTTTGCCAACTTGAGTCCACTGCATCCCATAACAGCTTAATGCCTTTTGCTGGTAGAAAAGCTGCCTCTGCAACCCAACACCTAGTATGTTACGGTGTAATTCAAAATACTTTCAAAAGAGAATTTACATAAAACAAACAGGACTTCATTCCCACTTTGTTTTTCATTTTTGCATGAAACTGCAAACTGATTAAGCTGAATCCTGATTAAGGACAGGCGCCCTGTCTAGGGTTGTTCCTGCCTTGCGCCCTATGTGACCGGCTAGGCACCGGCTCTCCCGTGACCCTGAAAAGGAATGAATGAATGAATGATTAAGGACATGTTTAAGTAGGTCTTATTTCTAAATGGAAATAGCAAAAAAAAAATTCTGTAAAATTAATGAAATATTGTGTATAATATACTTAATATGTTATCTTACAATATAGGCTCAGTTGCATTGTAAATTATTAGATCATGTTGTTGTACACTGAAGTACCAGAAAAACTGAGCCTATGCAAAATACATAGCAACATCACCTATGCACATGGTAGGTTCCATCCACCACTTCGTATATAAAGCAGTAGACATCTATGGAATCATCTAGAGTTGTTTCTGCTGTAAGAATGACAAGTTATTACGATTTTACAATTTTGCGATTTTCAACAGGGTGACACGGTGGCTCGGTGGGTAGCACTGTCGCCTCACAGCAAGAAGGCCCTGGGTTCGATCCCCGGGTGGGAGTGGTCTGAGTCCTTTCTGTGTGGAGTCTACTGTGTCTGCGTGGGTTTACTCCGGGTACTCCAGTTTCCTCCCACAGTCCAGAGACATGCATATTAGGTTAACTGTGTCTCTAAAGTGCCCCGATTGTGTGAGTGTGTGTATGAGTGCATGAGTGTGTGTGCCCTACGATGGATTGGTGCTCTGTCTAGGGTTGTTCCTGCCTTGCTCATATGAGCATTTCAGGGGTATACTGTCACTACAAGAATTCCAGCAAAACCTCAAACCTACAACAGTGTGGCTGTAAAAAGACTTTGGGTGAATGTGACCAGCATCGGCTGGCAAGAATCATTTTTCACGTGATAGGTGTGCAGTACTGCCTCAAGTAACATCGGAATTCAATGCTGGGGCCTCAACATACATCAGCATGAGGACTGTGCAACGTTCCCTCCAAGATCCCATGGGGGACCTACCCAGTATTAACTATAGTTTTTCTGGTACTTCAGTATATATGGATGATTTAATCTACAGAGTCTACAGGGGAGGTTGGTAAGCTGAATTTAGTAAAGAGGTATAATGAACAAAATCTTGGTTGTTCTGGTATTCTAACAGATTTAGTTATTGTTAAATAAATTGAATATTGAAAATATTACAATGCAAATAAAGACTCCAATACTATATTTTATTTGACAGATACAATAGTATCTTTAATAGTAGTTAATTAGTCTTGTCATAAACTATAGTTAAAATACAATACAGTTGTACAATAGGAACAGTTAAAACTAAGTTTAAAAGTAAAATTTCCCCAATGCAGATGACCCGGTGCCTCCTCTTCCTCTTCCAAAAGTTGTGGCCTCTTGACTTTTTTATAATATTGTAACACATCGTAGCTTAGTGTAGTGCAACAAGGGTAGCGAGGGCGACATGAAAGCATTTCGAATTCTTATGCATTGATGCATTTATGAAACGATTTATTTTTGTTTAATATTGATTGCTTTAATTTACTTAAAGTTCAAGCTTTGACTTCTAAGGTTTGGTATGTGTGTAAAATAAAGACCAGCAGCACACACATTTATAAAGTATCACAAGATCCAAGTTATGTAAGTTATTATCCATTAGTAAGTACTCTTTGCTTAGATGAAATCAATTGTCATGCACAAACTACAAAGGAAAACTATAAAGCATTCGACTATCCGGCTGCCAGGTTGCTTTAAGAAGAAAATTCTTCTGATCCGCTGATGATCAGTCCACTCCTGCAGCTATTCCTGCTGCCATTCTTCCCTGACACATGTGACTACGAGGGCAAATGTCCTTGTATGGTGCATGCTGTTTCTTGCATAATTCCAAGTTTTCTCATCAAAGAAACATTGTTGGCAGTTTTGAAATACCTTAGAGCTCATCCACATTTTAAAGCAACAAGGCAAAGTTCAAAGACAGGACGAAATACACGGCACTCACGTTGCATTTTCTGATAGGCATGCTTGCTAAAATGCAGAGCATATGACTGAAATGTGAACCGTGATGTTCAATACTGGATTTATTCAATTGTGTTGTATGGAGCCTTAAACTATATTGGCAATTCTATAATGTATGTAAAATATTCATCATTCAAACTTAAACACGTCATTCAAATACGTCATTCAAACTTAAACACGTCATTCAAATCAAGCCTAAATTTAAAGGAGGACAGAATGCATTTGGGCCTTCTCAAAGCACCCAGGTGACATTCACTACAAACAAAGCCAACAAATATCATGCAAGTATACTGCCTACAGTAATGGACTCAGTGATTCACCTGGTAAATGCAACCAGTTTCCTGTGCCGTATTCAATATGTGTAAAATGATTAATGACAAGCAGAGGGGTATGTCAAAGCAAACATTTCCCAGCCTGGCTTTCAGCCTACTTTTACAAACCTATAATCTCTTAATGGCTATGAATATACTAAACTTGTCAAAGGATAAGTAAACTGATTGTATTAAAAATAAAAAAGGCTTTCTTATGGGCCTTTATACACTGAAAATGTGCATGTTGAGTGTGACACTTGCAGCTGCGATAAAACCCTCAGGCAGAAACCAATTTTGAATGATTTTGAAAGCTAAATAAAAACAGGGTTGAAAATATGATTTACCAGCAGAGGAAGATAAACACAAGATTTCCTGATTTTTGTGTAATTACTTGTTTGTGCAACAGTCAGGATCAGTTAAAACTGAAATGAACATATTCAAGGGTTTGGGTCAGAACATATCTCACTGCTAATATCAAAAACAAAACAAACAAAAAAACAATACAAAACGTCCTCCTTCATCCTCATTCTCTTACTGGAACCATTCTTTGGCATCTCCATCTTAATACATTTGTATATCTGGTTGTCATTTGAGCACATCTGTACTTTTCCTGAGGCCTACATTTCCTCTGCTTATGCAACAGGATGACGAGCAGAAGAATCTGTGTGCCTTGTGATAATCAAGACAAATTTGGAAACAATTTTGAAACAAAATATCCTGACAGTCCTTATATTCTGATTACAGTGTAACACTGCTGATCACTCTGCATTAGATTATTATAAGCAATGTGTTTTCTTCACAAGAGGGCAGGGTACAGTTACCATAAATCTTTATAGTTTATTAGTGACTTGACTTGGTGGTTTAAAACCTACCAAAGTCTACAAATGAAGAAACATTGGCTGTGGACCTAAACACAAAATGACAAACAATAAATACCATTTGCTCATTTATCTAGTATAGTCACATACTGAGGACATGCATACACTAATATGGTTACTTTATTTGTTTGTTTATTTGTTCAATTTCTATTTTGACCAACAAAAAGTAAAATAAAAATTTAATCTCCAGATAAAGATGTATTTGAAACATTTTTTAGATTTAAGTGTGGATGGAGGAAAATGGAGACCTTTACCATTAATAGGTTTGTGTATAATATAAACCCTACATTCCTGTGTTCAAGATGAAGTATTCGCTGAAGTACACCTAAAGTCTGTGTGCCTCATGCTGTTACTAACCTTAGAAAAATTTAATCTTGTAACCTGACTTCATCTTTGCTGGTGTGCATTAGAGCAAACTGCTAAAACATGGTCAATGGCAGTAGTGGAAGAAGTATCCTGCATGAAAAATCCTACTTCATACATATTAGCACCAAAATATAGTTAATGTAATAAAGTTAAAGTTCTGGTTTGGTCCATCTGACTGATATTATATATGACATCATCAGTTAACACCGGTTTGAGCTACTTTCTATACAGTTTTATGTACAGGGAAACCAGATAAATCTGAGGGGTCGTAAGATGATTAATGGGAGAGGGAAAAAGAAAAACAAAGCTCTGATACACAAATTTGTTTTCAGTTTTTGGACTTTTTCCTCTAATCTTTGATTTTTGGTGAGATATTGAATCCAAAGCCAAAAAGACTGGTTTAATCTTTAACACTGTGTTGTATTTTAAAAGCTTGTTGCATTATCCATTGTGGAAAAGCTACATCTTAAAAGTAACTAGAAACTAAAGCTGTCCAATAAATGCACTGGAGTAGAAAGTACAATATTTACCTCTGGAATTTAGTGGAATAGAAGTATAAATTAGAAAAAAATGCAAATACTCAAGTATAGTACAAGCAGTTCAAAATTGTGCTTAAATACAGTACCTGAGTAAAAAGTTACTTTCCACCACTGGTAAATGATGTAAGCCTCCTTGTGCTGAATGTGCTTACTTAATATTGGCTGTTTCACAGTGTTTTGCTGTGTTAAAAATGAAAAATGCAACAAAATAAAAGAACGGGACAAATTGATTAGTGCAAGTTTCCTGTAGAGTACATCTAAGGAATTAGATGTGTTTATGATACGTGTGCTGTGAAAAAACATGTGCTTCACCTTAAAGGCAGCAGTTATCTATATGGAACTACTAATGTTTTCTTTCAGTTTTGTAAAATATCTGCAAAACTGTAAGCCAAACTATAGGTCAAATCTGAAACTCAATCAACCTCCATTCATTTGTTCTTTTAACTTTAAATGAACACTTTTACTTTATTTCCTCCTTTTGTTTGAATGTCAGCCTCCCACAACAAAGACATTCCAATGAGTGCAAGGTGAAGACACTTATAATGGTTTAGTTCCTGTTTAACAGCCCCAGCAAGAAGGCGAACAGGCCTTATAAACAAATCTTTAATAATGTAACACCCAAAAAAAAATGGCATGGCTTATAGGTTGTCTGAATAACTTGTGCTTTGATGTATGCCTCATTTCAAATGTTCTCATGGTAAAGTAATAAATTACAGTATAGGAAGTGCTAGTGAAAGAAGATATACACACACAGGGTTCTCAGAGGTCTGAGAGGCCCAACTGTATCTGGTTTTATTACTCAGCAGTCTGCCAGGCCCTGTTTATGCCAAATGACCCTTTGCTGTACAGCCATAGCCACTGACTGCCTTTAACATTTCTGTCTTACTGTATCACCGTCATCATTAGTTGAGCTCAGAAGCTGCACTCGGGACCAGGGTTTAGCATCATCCTCAGTCAGTTAAAAGAAGTTACATTCAAAGAGATCTTATGCTTGTCATTATGGTATTTTTTTTATACATTTGCCAGTTTTTATCATTTGTAGTCTAGTACAGGATGTGCAGCTGAATAACTCTCTGAGTTATTTAATACTGATTCGAAACAGTTTGAAACTGACCTTTTTCAGAAAAGTTGCAAAGAGTAAAAGAGTTCAAATGAATTAATGAAAAATTAATGAGAACATGTCAGGTAACACTGTCAGCCTCGTGTTTATTTAAAGCTGAAATGAAGTCCTCTTAACTACAGTGACAATATTTAATATAAAAAAATCATACAGATAGTTCCATCTAACAGGTATAGCAGGTTTTTTGGGCACAGAACTTACATACATATAATTGACATATACATATAGCTGACATATATTACAGTAAACTGAACATATTCTGCACAGTGGATGTTGCAATGAGGAGGAGTTGGAAGGATACCATCACAAACATTTTTTAATAGATCCAAATCAGATTCATAGTCATACCAGAGGAAATGGAGAAAACAGACAAATACGCTACTACAGGAATTCAAGTAATCTAAGCAGAGACCAAAAAAGAAGACACTTCACTATAAGGTCCAGAAATTAGTAATATATTAATACTTTAATGTTTTCATAATGATGAATTAATACAACCACTAACAGCATCAGAAAGTAAGAAAGAGTGTAGATTAACTGCCTGTGTCTAATGTATGAATTTTGATCAATAAGGGTAATAGCTAACTGTTTGCCCATTCTGTTAATTAACACCATGACTCAACTCATTCTGTTCATTAATAGAATGAATTTCATTGTGTTTATTGACAGTGGCTATAATATAAAGTTCTGGCAATTTGAGACTATATATTTTTGTTTGCCAATCCCCCCTAACCCCTAGCACAGTATATATTGTAAATATAGTTGTTTTCATCCGTGTTATGACACATGAATATTCTAAAATTAATACACATAATTCTGAGTTAGGCCTTAAGAACTACTCTTATTAGCCCGTCATAATGTGTCCTAATGTGTACTTGAATGGTTCAACCGCCTGTCGCCACACTGATAAAATGGTTTGATTTTGATCAACAACTTTGTGGTGCTGGCTTTGAATCGAAAATTACTTCAAGTTACTTAAATAGCCTAGTTTGAGTAAACCTATACTGTGTATATAAAGATAATTAATACTATTAATAATGTAAATAATTAATAATGTATATGTAATGTGAGATCAGACACTGATGTTGGACAAGAAGGCCTGGCTCGCCGTCTCCGCTCTAATTCATCCCAAAGGTGTTCAATCGGGTTGAGGTCAGTCAAGTTCTTCCACACCAAACTCACTCATCCATGTGTTTATGGACCTTGCTTTGAGCACTGGTATGTAGTCATGTTGGAACAGGAAGGGGCTGTCCCCAAACTGTTCCCACAAAGTTGGGAGCATGAAATTGTCCAAAATCTCT
>JAOUQY010000017.1:8079483-8092096 GCA_028566355.1 Doras micropoeus
ATTAAATAAGTTACTACACAATACTCTTTTCTTCCATCTCAGGAGTAGTTTACTAATAAACTGATACGGTTTATAACTCACTCCCGTTACTTCTAGGCTGGGGTATGTAACAGACATTTCAACTAAAGGTCTAATTATGTAATAATATTTATTATAAGCAACTAAAGCTGGCCCCAGTCTGGAGGATTTTCAGATCTTAAGTGATTTTTAAACAGTGGGAGACCACAGCCATAACCACTGATTTTAACCGGTGATTAATCTTTTACGATTCAGTCGAGAAGCACGACCACACCCTTTCTGATTTTTCAGAGCAGGGATCTCACAGAAACCTGTGAGATCAGTCGTGACTTCAGAGCAAACAGGAACATTTTTGCCATCAGCTGGTTGTACTTGTACTTGTAACTAACTGTGGATGAAGTCCTGGCTGAGAAGATGGTATCAGCATGGCTAATAGGCTTTTGCAGCACAACAAGCTAATGTCATAAACACACACACACACCTAATACATTGTATGTGTTCTTTCAGTGCCCTGCCCTTTATTTTTTTAAACAGCTGCTTGGTAACACTTCCTGGTTAAAATTTAGCTTTCTTTGGCTATTGCCATTGTTCCTTTCACACCACAGGATTTTTAAATCATTGCTTCCTTCATTCCTGTTAATGACAGAACTCAAAGTTTGGTTTTGTAGTGGTGTTTCAGGTTACTACTTTTGACTTGTGCCTCAGACTCTGAACAGATGACAAGCGTTTTTGAGTTTGACTTGAAAAAATAAACCATTACTTTTTTCCTTCTGCAATTTTTTTGCTGCGAGTTAAAAAACACAGGCTGTAATAAACAGGCTGTGGGTACAGGTTTTCTTTCCAACCAAGTAAAAGCCACACACTACTCATCCATTGATTTTAAAAATAGGTCGAATGAGGTGTGGCTCCTGCTTGACTGGATGAAAACCTGCACCCACACCGGCCCTTTGTGGATAAAATTGGACACCCCTGGTGTATGCTGTAACATTAAATTTTCCCGTCACTGGAACCAAGAGGCCCAAACCTGTTCTAGCATGACAATGCGCCTGTGCACTAAGCGAGATCCATAAAGACAGGGTTTGGGGCATGGGATGAACTGGAAGGTTGACTGACCTCCTCATCCATCATCAGTGATCTCACTAATGCTCTTGCAGCTGAATGAACACAAATTTCCACAGCCATACTCCAAAATCTTCCCAGAAGATTATTATAACAGCTAAAAGAGAGACTAAATGAAATGGGATGTTAAAAAACACATATGGGTCAGGTGTCCACAAACTTTTGGCCATATATTATACTTTGCTGGGTCCACATCCAGACTGTATTCCACCAGTTCACGGTCCCTGTTTAAAGTGGTTACTAAGAATGTTGTTAAAAAGTTGATTTAATATTTTCTTTTTTTCTTAGAGAACATGTGTTTTCAAGTTCTTGGGAGCCATAGCTGTCGACCTGGGCAAAGATCGTCTCGGCCCGTACCTGACTACCATCATTGCTCCGCTCTACAGAGAACTGGACAGCACCTATGCAGACCAAGGTATCTCTAACTTTTATTCCTACCACTCAGTTGGCCAAGAGTCGTTACTTATTCAGTAGGTTTCATTTCTTGATTCTTCTAATCCGGCTTGATTACTTCAGACTCCACACTGAAGAACCTGGCCCAGGAGCTCATTGAGCTGCTGAAGAAGATGGTGGGTCTTCAGAAGTTCTCGCTGGCCTTTGCTGCTGTGCAGAAGGAGGCCACACAGAGGCGAGCCTTGCGCAAGAAACACAAGGCCCTGCAGGTGAGTTTCCCAGGGATCTCATGCTCATAGTAATAGCTTAAATCTAAAGCTTGCTACTGTGGAGTTGCCATGGTTACCTTGTATTTTTTCCTTTTGTTTCTCAGGCTGTGGCCAATCCTGACATTGCTGCTAGGAAAAAGATCAAGAAGCACCAGAAGAAAACAGAAGCAAAGAAAAGGAAAATAGAATTTTTACGACCGGGACACAAAACAAAGAAAAGCAAGCGCAGTTCACTCAGAGACTTGGCTATGGTTCAGTGAAATGTTTCATGTTAAATCTCATCATTTTTAATAAACAGCCCCTGGAGCGGAGAGTGTGATTGTATTTGGGCATCATGATTTACAGAGGCAAGTGTCACCTGGATGATGTTGCATTACAGCTGTATTGCTGTGTGGAGATTTGCAGTTAAATGTAAAAAAATTTTTAATTAAAAACAATGTATATGGATATAAAACAGTATAATATCAGGCTTATTGTTCTTTTTCTTATAGCGCAGTATAGTCTGAGCTGTAGAGTAATTTACCAAATTACCAGTGGGAGAAGATAACAGATGTTTTCTTAATGGAGGAGGATAGACACTGAAGTACCAGCTTTTGAGTTTTTTGAGCCTATGGAAATATATAAAGCGATAGACATCTACGGAAGCTTCTAGAGCTGTTTCCACAACAAGAATGCCAAGTTATCACGATTTGGTGAATTTCAGCACGGTTTAATAGTTGGAGCTCGTGAGATGAGTCATAGCATTTTGGAAGTAGAAGCAAAGTTTGGACTTTCACATATGACCGTTTCAAGGGTGTAACGTGACTCCGGCAAAACCTCAAACTTATGACATCAGCGTGGCTGTAAAAAGACTCTGGGTGAACGTGAGCGGCGTCGGCTGGCGAGAACCTTTTCACGTGATAGTCGTACAACACTGCCTCGTGTAACATCGCAATTCAGTGCTGGGGCCTCAACAGATTAACTGATTAACTATACCAGTTTTTCTGGTACTTCAGTGTCCAAAGTTGTTTTAGGAAATAAACAATGAAAGGTGGAGCCTTAATGAATGAAAGATTAGATTTATTAGTGATGGCAGCAGTGAAATGCACCGATAAATCACATGAAAACAATTATACCCATATGCAAATGATCTACAAATCAAACAAAATATGGTTGTACCTTTTAATATGCTGCTGTACTGGCAGAATTATGAATTGTAGATAGATACGTTGTTACACATGAATATTGCAAGAATGTTGTAAGAATTTCAGGATGTTTATATATTTAGAGTTTTTAACACCATGTTTCATCTCTATGGGTTCTTTCCATGGCGGGACAGGTGCAGTCTTTTCACTCTGTCTTTGTTAGTTAGTTAGTTAGTTTCTCACATCAAGTATAATCTTTCAGTTTCATTGTTTTAAGAAAGTTAACGATCAGTGTTGCATTGTCTTTGTTGAAGATGTCCTTCATTGTTTGAGGTAAGAACTTTGGAAATAATTTTAATACCCAAGTTTTCAGTGATTAATGATAGGCAATTCTTAATTCCTCTAAAGACCTTACTTTTACCATTTATAAACAATAGTTCACATCGGTTAGCACTGGTTGTATTATTCACATTTTAATGGTGTTAGATATACCGCAAATACTTTGTAATGTGACTCTGCAAGTGTTGATACCAGATTTATTTCAGCATTAAACAGTACTGTCTCCTGTACATGCTTGTATATAAATACGCAATGACAAATCCACTGCTTACAAATAACGAGTACTTTTAAATAAACAACCCACTAAAATACCCAAGTGTAGTTAGATACCAAAGCCACAGGACAGAAGAATAAGAAGAAGAAGAAGAAGCAACTGGCAACAGTCTGGTACCAAGCTTACAGGGAGCTAGACGAAAAGCAAATCTATGATTATGATACTCCATTGTAGTGAATGTGTCTTACAGGTCTAAGAACAGGTCTAACTGGCGTCGTCATGGACGAATCGGCATGACTACAGGGCGGCTGTCCTTCCTAGAGCTCATGTGCAGAGTCCATATGAACTGGGAACCAGTAGATATTCAGGCTGTACTGATGCCCAGATATTCTGTAACTGCAACTTCATTTTAAGTAGAGGGTACAAAAAAAACGTTCACATAAAAGGGAAAGGGGAATGCAGTCACTGGTCCAAAGGGCACCAAAGTCTTTCAACAAGAAATCAGAAGATGCAAAGTATTTTCACCGAGTGGTGCAATTACTGTCGGCTTTTCAGAGACTCCACCAACCTGCAGAGAGAAATGTAAACAAACGCTTTAGTGTTCAGCAAACTCTAAACTGCTCTACTGTTTAAAAAAAAAAAAACCTTAGGAGGTCCATACCATTCCATGGCCTCATCCAGGCCTGTTCCTTTGGTGGCGGATGTTTTGAAGATCTGCCACTTCCTGTCTTTGAGTGCAGGTAAGCCCAGGGAGTTGGCCACCTCGGTGGGCGTCATGGCTTGCTCCATGTCCTGCTTGTTGGCAAACACAACAAGGATGGCTTTCTTCAGTTCCTCCTCCTGCAGGAAGAAAAAACATGAATGACATCAAATCTATACAAGCCAACATGGTCCAGTTACATAACTGCTTATTTCATCTACCTCCAGCATAGCCACCAGCTCAGACTTCGAGATCCCCATCCTGTCCCGGTCACTGCTGTCCACAACGTAGATCACGGCATCTGTGTTGGAATAATAGCAGCGCCAGTATGGCCTGGGAAACACAAACATCAAGTATGAGTGCACCTATCCCACTTTTACTTCCTGCTCATAGTACCAGCTAATCCCTGATACCGATACACTGCTGTCGTCTTCACAACAACCGGGCCAAGCCGCTCCAATTTACTCCATTACTGGTCGAAGTTATGAGAGGTCTGAGGTGTAACAGGTTTGCATGCTGACAGAGTAAAATACTCTCCTTGCTATTTATAAAATTATGAAAGCTACTCTTAAGAAAAAACAACATTTAAATCATGAACAGAGTGTTTAATTCTTAGCAAAGGTTTCTACTTGAAAGCCCTTTCTGAATAGGGAAACACATCCTGCAGTGGAGGTAGGTACTTTCATGGAGATTGGTACCGACCAACCCAAACCCCAACCGTGATCCACGACCCCAAACCCACAGTTCACCTCCAAGATTTTGTATTTATTTATATTATAATATCCATCTATCCATGATCTTAACCGCTCCAGGATCCAAAGTGTAAGGCTAGTATCAGCCTCAGTACAAATACTGAATCAGTACAGCTGCTGATCTAGACAGTTTATCAGCCCAGTAACAATAATATGAACTGAAGTGAGCGAAAGTGTGGCGTCTGAAATCGTACCTGATGCTCGTCTGTCCACCAAGATCCCACACTTGGAACTTCAGGTTCTTGTAAGTCACAGTTTCAACGTTGAAGCCAATAGCTGCATTTGAAAAGCGAAGTTCAGGTTATACGAACATGTTCTCTGAGCAGTTAATGATTGACAGCTCATAACTGATGGATGGTGAGTGTTCTGTGTTGCAATAACATACTGGGGATGGTCGTGACAACTTCTCCCACTTGCAGTCTGTAGAGGATTGTAGTCTTTCCAGCACCGTCCAACCCCAGGATAAGAATTCGCATTTCTCTGGTGCCAAAGAGACCCGAAAACAAGCTGGAAAAGAAACCCCCTGCAGGGAAACAAACCACAATTACTGCTGATTTCTTCATGAATAGCTCACTTTAAAAAGTGACCCAGGCGAATGCATCTATAAATATCAGCCACTGAGTTTTTCCTTAAGGTCAGATCTTTCAGCTTTCAAACTCCACATTAAGTCGGTCAGTGTGTCGGTTCTTGGAGCTTTTAATCTCTAACAAGATTCTCACTACTTTCATTTAATGGATCATACAAGCATATTAGAAAAATAACCTCACCAGCACAGCTACATTTATCTCATTCACACAGGGGTCAGGGGCCACGCTCAGGGGCCCAGCAGGAGCAGTTTGGCTGCTCCGGGATTCGAAATCACAACCTTCTGGTCAGTAGTTTAACATCTTAACCACTGAGCTACACGGTCAAACAGGAAGCCTAATAAACCAGTTACATGCAGCCAGTGGTAAACTGGGTAGAGTCCCAGTTCGCTCCACACCTCCTACATCAGATGACTGGAAAATGATGGCTCGTGCACCCCAGCTAGCACACTATACTCCCAATATGGATCCATTTTATATTCTTTACAGATGACAAGAGACAACTAGGACATGATCAGCTCAATATAACGTGACTTTTATCAAATAAGTTTAACGAAGGCGCTCAGCTCTTCATCATCATCAAACTGCTCTCAGATAACCGCGGTACCAGGCTAGCTCTGTTAGCATGTCCCATAGCGACCGCGCTAAATCCAAGTGACGGTGGTTTATACTCACGATCTAACACATATTCGTGTAAATACAACTTAGTTTTTAAAGCACAAACATACCCATTGTAAACTGAACACCCCGGGCTCAATGCGGAGAACAGATCAGCAACTGCAGGTTTCGTGCTTCAGCGTTTCCGTCTTCGAAGTTTCAAATGACGTGTCAGTGCAGGATATGGAGGTGCGTCGCAGATTCGCCGATCTGTATCTTAGCACTTCCGCATAATGTTTGTTTGGATGATATATAAATCTGATTACAGGTAACGTGAGCCTACGTTGTACACATTTTTAGCGTGGAGTCAGCCTTTTATTCACAATCGTAGATTCGTTTATTCACACATTAAAAAAAAAATCCCAGAAGACAATTTTGTAATGTACTTCAGCCAACGAAAAAAATATGCGCAATTAATTATAACACACTGTTGATTCTTTTCTGTTGATTCAATGTAATAAGGTAGAGTTAACATAATAATAATAATAATAATGCAGTTTATGATTCAAATGCATTTTGACCCATTCATTCTGCATAAACTGGCAATATGAAACAGCGCCCTCAAGTGCTTATGAAGCAGCTTTTCTATATAGGATAAACATACTGTATCTGTCAAATGATTGTTTCCTCGACTGGGGTACTGATTATTAAATATAAAATATAAATTATATATTCATACATTATGTCTGAATTAATTTAACTTCTGTTTGAAACATCTTTTTTCCATGAGCCATCCTTTAAAGGTTGTGAATAATGTACATTTTAATGTTTGTCCAGCCACACTCACTCACCCTCGTTACCTGAACACATTTACCTTTTCAGAATATTCAGAACATTCCACAAGACTTCAACAGAAAGTTTCATCATCCGATTTTCTGAAGGCCATGAGTAATTCTTTTCCGCTTCATTTTTAGTGATATTGTGAAATTGACTCCAGTCTTTCTTTTGAACCTCATGTAGATAATATTACTAGGATAGCCTTCTTTCATCTCAGAAATATTACTAAAATAAGAAATATAATGTCACAGCATGATGCAGAAATATTAGTTCATGCTCTTGTTAGCTCTAGGTTGGATTATTGTAATGCCTTGCATTAGTGTATAAACAAGCAATATAAAATTCTTCTACTGACCTATAAAGCACTGAATGGTCTCACACCTCAGTACCTGAGTGAACTTTTAGTGCAGGCTTTCTGTTGGTACCCTGAATATTGAAGGCTACAGCAGGGACAGAGCTTTCTCCTACAAAGCCCCACAGTCATAGAACAGCCTTCCAATTAGTGTTAGGGACACAGACACATCAGTCTCAGCCCGAGTACTGTTCCATTCAAACGTCTGCATCTAGCCAAGTACAGTAAAAATGCCCGGATGTGTTCTTGCTCCCCCATATTATCAAGCATGCATCAGAAGGTGACTTGTGTAGACTTTGGACAGTCAGATATCCCAGAATGCATTTCTCACAAAGCTCAGCGTGATGGCAGAAGTAAAAACTTACAGCTGTAGGTTTCAAAATACTGCTGTTGTTGTGTTATGAAATGAATTTATACAATTTTGTTAGGCAACAATGTCATTATTTAGACTTCAAGTAGGTGGTTAATTTATGAAGGAAGAGGCTAGGTGAAAATTAGCTCTGACATTTTCGGACATGTGCGATCACGCTAGCAGGTGATGTCGAGTAGGTTAAGTACTCTGCTGTTCCAATTGCAGAATGTCCGTACAGCGTCCATCCGTGCTTGTGCTCGAACTTGAGTCAAACTTAGAGTCTTAACAAGTCTACCAAGTTCAAACTTGGTGCACTTTTTACTGAGAAACACCTACAGTCTCAGTGTTTAGGTCTAGACTGAAAACCTATTTGATTAGTCAAGCCTTTTGTCACTAGCATTTCTTCTCAGGTAAAGGCGCAGATCTGGAGGGTTCATGATAAACTGTGAACTGCCCCCCACTCTAATGCGTTCACTCAGGTTTCCTAATGGTGGAGTGGCTACGTGCTTCATGTCCCATCTCCAGCCACTGACCTCACTGCATGTCACCGTCGTGTAGTAAATACTGGGACAATGCATGATATTTCCTATGTTTGTAAATATAGCAGAATATAGAGGGAATAACAGTAAGAATCTACTTGACCTGAATTGTGTTTGAACTGTATCACCCCTTTCTGCTGCTGTGGATTGTCCTCTTTGGATACCTTAAAATGGCCTGTTTAGGCCCAAGTCTCCCCCTTGCTTAAGTGCATACTGTATTTGTATTGAAGAACATCTGCCTGTGCAACTGCTATGGCTATGAGGGAAAAAAGCAAGCAGAGAAAAAAGCAGTACAACAAAACATCTCTTTACTGTCTTTATATGATGAACTACATGTGCTGTCAAACAATACAGTATTTCAGTGTGATAGCTGAATGTGTTTCCATGGCACACTTTTAATCTTCTGGACTCCTGGTGCACCTCAAATGGTTGGGTGTTTACCTCAGCCTGCCTCCCACCTTGCCCTTGCCACGACCTTTGGCACTGCAAAGAGAAAAAAATAAAAATAAAAGCCATAATTATTTATCTTGTTTGTCCCTAATTACTGCAACAACTGTCCATGATTGAGAAAGACACTTAAAACAGGTTAATAATGCTTTTACAGATGATATGATTGCCATTTCATACTTAAAACTGAAACAGATCAACATATTAAACTGTAAAATAAGGTGTATATAGGTGCTATATATAGGAAACAGTACAAGTAACAGTAAGAAAGCTCATTCCTATATGGAAGGTGAGCCACCTATATCCACCCCTAATACATACGTTTATCAATTCTAACTTTAAAACACTAGGTCTTTATAGCTAGTGAGGAATTATTAGAACTAGTTGAAACAAAACAGAAGGAATGTGGGTTAAGATTAGATGGCACCCACAACAGAAACAGAAAACCAAATTAATAATTATACATGCAAAAACAGAACACACACCATTTTGTCACACACCAAAAAAACAACAATTTTGTGTCAGTATGTGCTTTTGTAAGCCCTTTCTAAGCCACTTATTTGTTAATTTTGACAAAAGTAGGTTAGTTTCTTACTTAAAACTTACCGTTCCACCTGAAGATCCTCACCTCTGGCCAAACAACAAATCCAAACGCCTAGACTTTTTCTAATGATTATTATTTACCAGGTCTTTAATCTTGGTATCAGACGTCTAAAATTTGTTGAGCTACTCGGCTTAAGTGCTAGAACGGCCTGTCTGAATATTTGATAAGGAACAGTAATGCAGGGAGTGAAGGAGCCACGAAACTGGTCATATTAGGATTATATTTACAAATCCTAAAGATTTTCCCCTTCAATGCCAGCTTGATTTTGGGATTGAGCTGAATAACATGCTCCGAGCTCGCTCCTCTGGGCATCTAGTGGTCTTAGAGCATGTGGGCCAATAGACTTGGAGTCCTGAGTGTTCATGTTTAATACACTTGTAAATCTAAATTAAATTGAAACCCATAGAAAACATTCATATGCCTTACACAGCTCATTTCTGAATGACAAAAACATTGGGTCTAACTGCCAGCTCATGTCCCTTTGACCACTGGGGAAAAGTGACCAGTGTGGCTCAGTGGACTTACCTCTGGTGATCCTTGACTCGAGCCAGAAGCTGAGTGATCTGTAAGGGACACATATGGAAGCCTCGCTAAGCACAAAAAGACAAAACATATTGCCGAGAGCAGCATGGAGGGAACCTGTGGATCCGAGGACGTCCGCGTGTGCACGAGAGGGCACCCCTGACCGAACCCTACCAGTCACACCTGCCTTTCACCTGCAGCCACAACCAATCGAACGAGCGAGCCTCCATACCCAAGATGGTCCACACTTACTGACAGCAGGCTACACAAGAATGAGGTCACCATCCTTACAACCAACTACTTACAACTTTTGCTGTTCATTGATTCGGGACTGGAGAAGAGTCATCTGCAAGCAAGTGACAATTTTAGACAGGTACGCCAATGATGCCTGTGTGCATTGCCATAAAATGGATTCTTCCCTCCAGCTATTTGACTGGTGGTATCCCTGTATCTGTTAACATCTTTTCAAAGCATAATTGATCCAAACGCACCACAGTACGTAATGCAAATGACATGACAGGTGTAAAATTCAGGTTTTGAAATGCATATGAAATTGATGAAGCACTTACATCGTATTTTTGTCTCTTAAGTTTCTCGCTGAGGTCGAACTTCTCAGCCTCCAGCTCCATCATCCACTGCCACAGCTCGCTGGCCTTCTCTCTGTGGAAATAAGTAACACACTCAGACATCGGGACATTTTCAAAACCTGATCTGAGAGCTCAATCTCTACATGTGCTAGAGGGAGTCAGAGGGCAATGGCTCACTTCAATTTATCCTCAGACAGATGGTCGATGTTGAGTGGCTTCCTCCTTTCAGCCAGGATCTTTCTCTTCTTCTCCCTCTCAGTCTGTTTCTTTGCCCCTTTACGACCCTCCATCTGTCAGGAGGAAATGTCAGGATAAGATGCGCAGACTGCTTCAAAGTGAAAAGATCAATTTAATATCAAAAGCATTAGACGTTGGAAGGGCCAACTCTTGAAACATAATAAAAATAATACAGATATAATGAACTGAGCCATATTCTGACATAAAAGGGAGACATTTTACTTCCTATTGCACCATTTTTGTCCATTAGGTATTCCAAGTGAACAATTCTCTCAGTCTCCATAATTCAATATACAGTATCTCAGTATATACAAGCCTATAAATATACATTGATCAGCCATAACATTAACACCACTGACAGGTGCGGTGAATAACATTGATTATCCAATTACAATGTCAAGGGGTGGAATATATTAGGCAACACGTGAACAGTCAGAACTCGAAGCTGATGTGTTGGAAGCAGGAACAATGGGCAAGTATAAGGATCTGAGCGACTTTCACAAGGGCCAAATTATGACGGCTAGACGACTGGGTCAGAGGATCTTCAAAACAGCAGGTTTTGTGGGGCGTTCCAGGAATGCAGTGGATGGTACCTATCAAAAGTGCTCCAAGGAAGAACAACAGGTAAACTGTTGACAAGTCATGGGCACCCAAGGCTTAGAACACACGGTGCAGTGCAGCTTGCTGTGTTTCGGTCACAGTGCCCATATGCTGACCCTTGTCCAGCACAGAAAGCTTTGGTAAGGAACACGTGAGCATCAGAAATGGACCACAGAGCAGTAGAAGATGATGGGCAGGTCTGATGAATCACATTTTCTTTCACAACAAGTGGATGGCTTGGTGTGTGTGTGAGTGCATCACTATCCTGGGGACGAGATGGCATCAGGATGCACTATGGGAAGAAGATAAGCTGGTAAAAGCAGTGTGGCAGTGTTCTTCTGGGAAAGCATAGGCCCTGGCATGTTACTTTGGCACATACCAAATACCTAAACATTGATGCATACCACATACATCCCTTCATAGCAATGGTATTCCCTAATGCCAGTGGCCTCTTTTAGCAGGATGATGCACCCTGCCACACTGCAAAAACTGTTAGGAATGGTTTGAGGAACATGACAAAGAGTTCTAGGTGTTGACTTTCTCCAGATCTCAATCCGATAGAGCATCTATGGGATGTGCCGGACAAACAATTCCGTTCCATGGAGGCCCAAAGGAGTGCCACAAGAGGGACAAGCACAATATTAGGCAGGTGGTTTTAATGTTATGGCTGATTGGTGTTATTAATTATTGGTACAACTGTGCGAACAAATGTGAGCACTACACATTTATATCTGAAGCACATACAGAATCAGCAACACCTGCAGTACTGATCACTAGATAACTAGCTTAGTTTTAAGTATCTCTGCACAATGTATCACTTTAAAACGTCTGTAGTTCTGACCTTCTGCTGTATTCCTCCATACTGGTGAGTCATGTTGGTGAGAGCCTTCTTCTTCTTGGCATCCTCATCCTGCTTCTTCCTCTGTTCTTCCTGCTCTCTTCTTTCCTTCTCCTCCTGTAAATAATAGTCTCATTTAGATTTGTTCTTTCATAAACTTCTCTTAACACCTTTTCTCCCCAAAGTTCCTGAAAATAAAGTCAGATGTGATTGCCTGGAAGAGGTGTCACTCACCGCCAGACGGGCCTGTCTTTCCCTTTCTTTCTCGGCCCGGATCCTGTGTTGTTCTGCTCTCTCAGCACGGCGCTTATCCTGCACACAGTTCCGGTTTAAGGGAGCGGTTTGTTTCTAGACGGTCCTGCTAGACCGAGCCATAAGTGTTCTAGGAATTGTTGTGTACTTACGATCCTGTTGACCAGAGCAACGAGCTCCTCTTCATCCTTCTTTCTCTGGATGAAGTGAGCCTCGATCAGGGACTGCAGTTCTGCCAAATCCTTTTCCTGACGCTTCCTGTGAATGTCCTGTTGGGCAAACACACACAAACATACACACAACACACAAACACATGAAACCATATCACTGCATTCAT
>JAOUQY010000017.1:8128994-8140328 GCA_028566355.1 Doras micropoeus
ACAATATTATTATATATAATATAATATAATATAATATAATATAATATAATATAATATAATAATTACATTTACAAATATTAATTAAAATAATATATATTATATTATATTATTATATTATACTATATAATAGTATAATAATATTAGTAAGCAAGCATTTACTATGTTGCATGAATAAACAAACAACGTCAACCTGACATTTAAATTTTTTTTTATAACAATTAGGCACAATTTAGCTGTTGCATTTCCTTCATCGTAACAAAAGGTAACTAATTAACATTTTCATTGTTTCTTCACCTAAACTGATGCTTAAATAAGGTTTATTATCATGCTACTCAAATGAATGTATTTCTTGCAGGAAGCTGTTAATTTAAAGCTTAATTACTTCAAAACAATTATAAATAAATAACCATGTTGGGCTGCCACTACCGACTATTTTTCTATCGATTAATCGATCAACTATGTTACCAATTAGTTGATTGTTCGAAACAATTCATTTTTCTCCAAAAAATTTAAGCTGATAATATATTGACAATAACAGACTGCATGTCATAATAATGCAGCACAAAACAAAATGTAAACAGGGTTTATATATTAAAGTGGAAAACTGTAGTTTTAAAGTGACAGCTTCATCATAATCAAAATGAACATAAAAAATAGCAAAACTGTACTTTTAAACTGGCATCTCCAACATCATAAATATAAACAAAAAAGCTTAAGTAACTCTATAAACCTCTATAAGCATCCCCATAATGTTGCTAATACAATAAATCGTTCAATAGAGTTGTAACATTTTTACTGTCTTTTTAACACATTTTTCTATATTAATTGAAGAAATGTTACAATTTTTTTTAAATGTACATGATGGGTGAGATGGATGTGCTGGATGTGCTGGAGTCAGTTTGTACAGGGATCAGACACAGATACAGGATGAAAGCAAGAGAAGAAAGCAGCTTTAATATACAATACAGACAGATCCATGAAGCGTAATCCAACAACAAGGTTAAAAACCAGACTGAGGGTCGATCAAGGTACAAACACGGACGAGAAAAGATGATGTGAAAACAGAAAAAACAGCATAACGTGAACTTGAGACGAAGCTTGGACTCACTGTAACAAAAATGATGTGTCAGTTTAAAATAGTGATGTCGATGCTGATCAGTTACGTCGACATTACACATACTCTTAACAGAGACATCAATAATACTGTTTCTCTCTCTCTCTGTCTCTCTGTCTCTCTCTCTCTCTCTCAATGAGCCAATCTCTTTGGTACAAGCATGATGAAAACTCATTATAAAAGCTTAGGCAGTTATCTAAAAAATGTAATGATATAATAAAAAAGCATAATAACCATATAGGGCTTCTCTTAGTTTACTGTGACTAACATTAGCCAGAGCACTGAGTCTCTCTCTCTCTCTCTCTCTCTCTCTGTTTCTTTCTGAATCAGACAGAATCTTGGCCATCTCAGATGTAGGAGTGAAATGGCACTTCTCAAACCTTCATCGCCTGACCATGTTCCAGCTGGACTCCGATGCCAAGGTTCTCCCGTGTGCACAGGACTTATCGTTCCCTCTCGCCAGCTCCTGCGCAACATCTGCCCTCCTGCTGTTACAGACTCCCACTCTAACACTTCTACCAAGCCAGAATACAAGTGGACTTATACACTCACCAGCCAACACTAGTAAGTTGGCCTGATGACAAAACACATTATGTGGACTGCAAAAAACATCTGACTCTTGCGCTGCATCTTCTGGTGATGGTTGAACGGATGGGGATAACAAGATGATGCGTGATTTAGATTATGCTGATTCAATGTTTGATTACAAGAATAAATATGTATTGAAAGTGTATTTGTACAACAGAACACAATATTGTTTGATCGTATCTTTTGTCTCAAGACAATTGAGAACCGAGTATCAGGATCAAGCTGGAACTGCTCCCCGGAAGAGCACAAACAGTTCTAGTCATTCTGAACCTTCAGTCATTTTTGTTAAAGGCAAACTTGGAAAGGAAATTCAGCTCCTTCCAGGACAACATATAGCAAAAGTATTAGTTTTATGCTCCAATAGCCAACTAAAATAGTTACAAGATTTAAGTACTATTCACTTTCATCAAATACAGGCCTAGGAATATGGGAACACAGAGGATATAATGTATCTTAAACCAAACAGTGAAAACCTAACTTTGCTGCATGGCACATAGTGGACAGGAACTTCACTTTCAAACCTAACAATGCATACAATTGACCAAGGTCCAGTATTCTGCCAATGATAACAAGGGTGTTAGCTACTGAAAAGAATATGCAGCACTTACAGCAACGAATATGCTGGGAACAGCAGCAAGCGTGGGGTTTGCTCATTCGTTACCCATGATGCTTTGTGACATGAGCATAAATCATTCCGTAGCAGCTGCACACAGTGTTTGTGGAGCTTTTTTAAAAAAAAATGCAGCATTTGACAAGAAACGCTGATGCAAAAATCGCTGTTTGACTTTCTGCCATCAGTGTTTATGGGAGTGTCTCTTTTTTGCCTTAAATGGGCACGAGACTCGAGCAAGCTGGATTTCAGAGCACTTTTCTCTAAGCTCAGCTATCACACGGCCATCAGCACCATCTACAGCCTGTCAGGAACGAGCTGAGCGCAGGAGCAAACACAGCTGTCATCAGCTCAAGAACACAATCCTATATGATATCTTACTTCCAAACTGTGTGAAGCTGGAAAGCTGCCTCTGATTAGTCTCTTGCTAATCGAGTCAAATGTGCAGTGCAAATGTCTGTAAGAAGTTAACTGTTGTTAGCAGTAAAAAAAAAACAACACATCATACACATTACAGTTACAGGTGGGCTTTCAAACCACCCATTTCATGACATTTGTACCATGACTATCTGCCAGTTATGTAGTAACCATGATGAAGTGACAAAGTCAAAGTTTGAAATCTGGCTCACATGACTAACAGAAAAGTAATGAGTCGACTCAGCCAGATGTCCACTCGACTCACTGTCTCGGTGTGGGATGAAAGGACTGTTCTTTTTTCCCATAACTGATTAAATTTGGTCATAAGTCTATGTGTGAGACACACCACAGGCCATTCTGGTCTAATTCTTCATTCTGAAGTTGATTGACTAGTGGGCTTACCATGTAATAAGACTTGCAAAATATCCCACATTAAATAAAACGAGGTTAAAAAAAGACATGATGATTTGTAAGATTTTTTGGTTTGCATTTTGAATGCCTGAACTTGAGACAACTGAGTGTGATAAACAAGCTTAGCAAAAGTAACTTTGACCCTATAACCTATGAAATCTGCACTGAAGAAAAGGAGACGTAATGGGGAGTTTACTCGTATTTTAAGAATGGGCTGGGTCGGAAAAAAAGGCCAACAGATGTACAGTAACACTCAGCTGAGAGAAAAAAAAGAGGCTGTGTCTGTACATCTGTCCACGACCCACCCAGCGAAAGAAGCCATGTAAAGATAACATGTGAACCCAGATGATTAAAATAGCACCATGAACACAGGAAGTGAGAAAACTTACATTATGAACTGTAAGGTTATTGCTGACACTTCAGATGTTTTAAAATATTGAGTCATATAGTCTTAAGATAAACGTATACACGTTGTACTCTTTTATAGTTTTTAGCAATATTTCAGTGCATAGGCCCTCACATTTATGGTATGTAAAATGGAGAATGACTATGGAAATAACTATGGATTTTACAAAAAAATACCTATGAAGTCAAAAAACCTGTCATTTATGACCATTATACTACACAAATTATCGTTATTGATACCATATTTTACAGGCAAATTAATTGTCAAGTATCAGCAGACTGAACCACTTACTTTCCCCTGATAGTGGGTCAAAGCTGTACAATACCTGCTCAGTGATTGATTTCCCACAATTGTCAATTCTCTGGTAAAGGTACCAAACTTTACCTTTCCCTATTCCTGGGGTGGTACCATCAAACCTTTAATACCTTTCAAGCTTTACTCAAAACGCTTTACTCTAAAATCTAACACACTACATGCACTTTCCTGGGTAAAGGATATAGACTAAAGGTACAAGGGATACCCAGTACATTACTAAGGAGAAGTACAGTTTGATACCCTTCATTTCTGAGTAAAAATAAGATGGAGGAGGAGTGACGTTACCTTTCTGCTTCCAGCCGCATCTCCTCTCTCTTCTGTCTCCTCTGCTCCCTGCGCAACTCAAAATCATCATCCATGGTTCAGTTCTGGAGGTGTGGCCCTGCAAAAAAACCCAGTCTGTCAGCTTAATGTAGATACACAAACAAGCTCAACTGCCTTGAAACCACATATTATGGCATTTAGGTGAAGTTCTACGCTGCACGTCTGCCTCACGGTAACCACCTTGACTTAACCCTTTTCACGAAGTCATGTACGTTCTCACACAAGACATTTTCAGCTTCTTTGCTTTTTCTTGGCTTGCTATCACGAAGAAGACTGTATTCGGTTTGACCACAAATGGAAAGCGGTGAGGCCAAAAACGCAGGCTAGAGAAAGTGAAGAGCAATAGAGAGAGGAACGCGGGTAAAGGAGAGGATGCAAGCACAGGATGTTCAGGCTCAGAGAATATATATATATATATATATACACTATACTGGGCTGGTGAGAAGAGGGAAAACTGGACCACCCAGAAGCTTCAGGAGCTACAGCGGTGTGTGCAGAAGCCGGCATACCTTACTACAGCAAACGAAACGCCCTGGAGGAGTCTGCTTCTCTGTGCTCTCACACCATTCCAGCCTTTCAGTCGCTCGCTCCTCGTTTCTGTCTCAGCACCACTTCCAACACAAAGAGCTTCTCTCGTTCACTGTAGCTACCAGAAAAGGCAAAAGCCATCCTCTTCCGTTCACCCTCCCTCTCTTCCTCTCTGTCTCTCGTTCTCTCTCTCTATCCCTCCCTCTCCAGGGCAGACAGCATGGGCCTCCTTCTAACCCTCCCTTCCTTCTTTTTCTTCCTCTCGTTCTCTAATTCTCCCTTCCACTCCTCCCTTCCTCTCCCACTTATTTCTCTCTTGCTCTTTCTTTGTGCCATTACTACCCCCCATTTGTCTTTCTCTCTCTCTGTCCTCCTTTATTTTGTGTTTACTAAGCTGTTTAGCCAGCCTCAGCCTTGATGCTATGGGTTTTTAAAAACCAATCCTTGCTGTGGGTTTCCTGTTCAGCAGTGGAGGCCTGTCTGGACTGTTCTCCATTTTGTTTTGGCTCAGAGGGAATGTGCAAGAGACAGAGAGGGAAAGATAGACAGATAGACAGAGGAGGAGTATTACGCTGTTTACTTCATATCACACTAAATCTCTGATGCACTAAAGAAATTCCTGGCTTTTTTTTTTTCCACAGCATGATTGCATCTCATATGTAGGCCCAAATGTCATGCTTGTGTAAACACTGCTATAAAAACATCACGTCTCATAAAGATCCTAAACAAATCATTAAATTATTAAATCAACACTAGAGCACTGTGACATGCTGCGTAACACATTTCACTAGCAGGTTCTTATTCTGTTCTCAATGACCTGTTTGAGGTTTGTTTCAAGGGGCTGATGCATTTGCACATCTTGGTTTATATTTGCGGTGTGTTCTCTGCATGGGGCAGGCGAGTGTCTCCGTGTCTGAGGCCCTGTCTTCTCTGAGCCCAAACATTCCATTCTTAGCCTACAAGCTGAAGCAAAAACATGCAGAAATAGAAGAGCCCCTCGCTCCAAAGGACCACCCGTATGCAGCTACAGCAAGCACGTAGCGGGATAATGGAAGGGCCCCGTTTCACCCGCTGTCCATCCCTCTGTTTCGCAACGGGTCTCTTGCTGCTGGGAGTCTCCTCTTCTCCGCCAGAGAGCGAGGATCAGACCAGCCATAATGACACATTTAACCAGCAAATTACTACCTCCATCTCACAGCCCGTGTTTAGCCCCTTCACTGCATGACCCGTGGCAGTGCTGTTAAGAAGTACAGTTCATATTTGTCCGTGACATTCTAACTTGCAGCTCTACACATTAAACCTTCAAAATCTGTATTTAACATCTGCAGCGTAGGAGATGATAAACTGCCCAGCACGCTGAGGGAGTAAGAAACAGCTGAGCATTGCCTGCAAGTTGCCGTAGTCTAGACAGGATAAACCAAAGGCTGGTTTAAGCTGTCACGTGCAGTAAGTCCACATTGACATCTGGGACTTTTTTCAATTTAAATGTAAAAGTTTAGAATATTCAAGATTCAAGATTCAAAATTATTTGTAGGTCACTATTTCAATTTAAGGAACTTTGTAAAATTGACCATGTTAACTCCTTTTTTTGAGTCAAAAAAGGACTTTTCCATTGAAGGGTTTCCGTTGAAGCAGAGTTTGTGTCAGGTGTGGTTCAGGTTTACCCAGATGTTACGTGGGTTATCAGATTTGTTTCTGTTTCAATGTGCATGCTGTCATTAAAGCAAAAAGTGGACATCATAAATACTGAGAAATTCACTGAAATATTTCTAAGATTCTACATTTCACTCAAATTGTTGCTGCAAATAAAATCTGTAATAAAAACATTTGTATTAAATTAGACAAGATGGCAAAGTGGAAATATTTTCACTGTACTCTGCACATCTTAAAAGCTAAGTCTTAACAGCAAACTGCTATTTTCAGGCCATGCATGCTTTGCTGCTTCTTCACGTCGCTGCAGAATAAATATAGCCTTTGAATGGGAACATTTGCCACGACCCAGTAAATAATTAGCAGCGATGATGACTACAAACTCCGCCTGCACAATTAACCATTAGCGATTTGTCTGCAGCCTGCAGGGATGGCCTGCCATAAGACATAAGTGCTCCTCACAAACTAAGCCAAGTCTGATGTGATCCACAACCCCTACCGCCAAACGGATTAAATAACTAAATGTTTGGATCTACCTCCCACCGTTTTCTGGAGTGCAGCCTTCCCGGACTGCTGGAGCAGAAGACTAAATGTACTCCTCCAGAAAAGCCATCGCACTGCCAACATAAACCGTTGCCCTTATTTGCATGTCTGTCAATAAAGGTCCATTAACATGGACTGGCTTCACTAACACAAGGCAATGCTAACACACTCTCGTTAGATACGGCAGGATGCCTGGCATCGGGCGCGCTGTTGGCCTGGTTTTCTTTTGCCAAGGAGTTCATAAACAGTCATGAAACAGAGGGGTGTCACATTAAAATCTTTTGTGGTGTAATGTAATATAGTGTACTGTATAATACATTCTACTGCCATTGGGTCGCAAAAACGGTTTATCACTTTGAATTGAATTAAGCAGAAATGTAACTCCCAGGTCAGTTAGAGCAGGTCTACTGTGATAACACAGCAGAGAAACTCTAAATGGAAATATCTTTTTATTAGTGGATATGCGGTTAAAATTAAAAGGTCTTTTGATTTTATGAAGACCTTTTAAAAAGATCTACCGTCCCTCACATCCAGCAGCACTGATCCAGAAACCACTGCCCTCCAATCTGCTGCAGATCCATGGCATTTACAATCCTCTCTTTCACCTGGACACTAATTCGCCTGTTTCTCAGTGGCAGGATTTACTCGTGGCATTAAAGAATTATCATTTTCACTCTTGCAAGGTTTTTCTAGCAAAGTCATTTCTGAGCATTGTTCCTTTTTATTGGCTCATTTTTCTGCCTTGTCCAAATGACATCTGCCTTCCTGATAATGACTGTGCCTGTTGATGTAGAACTGTCAATATAGATTTTAGTTGTGCTTAAATCCACCACAACATCCTCCATCCAATGTCTTTACCACATCAGAAAACCTCAATTCAATGTTTCAAATGAATTGAATTTGTATAACGCTTTTAACAACAGCAAAGCAGCTTTTAAATATTTTGATTTTAGAAATAACTTTAAGTTAAATTATGTACAGTTACCTCTGGCTGTCACAAAGTGCTGACACTGGAGACTCCTTCTTAACATGCTAAATAAATGTCTCCTCATCTGCCGTACAAATTCTAATTTTATTTGTTACACACTCCACCATACACAGTACGATGTGCAGTGATTTACACAAACCAGAATTTACTTGGTACAAATGGAAAAATATAAAAATATGACAGCATGACTATATTTTTACTGCATTTGCAGCAAAGTGCAGATATGTGCAATGTATGTGCAAAACAATGAGCTGTGAAACATATGTGAAGCAGAGTAGCTCAGTGGTTATGGTGTTGGCCTACTGATCAGAAGGTCATGAGTTCAAATCCCACCACAGCCAAGCTGCACTGCAGGGCCCCTGGGGCCAGGGCCCCTGAGCAAGGGCCTTAACCCTCAACTGCTCAGCTGTGTAAATGAGCTAAGTGTAAGTCGCTCTGAGTGATGAGAGTGTCTGCCACATGCCGTAAATGTAAATATGTACCAAATATTTATACATTTGGGGTAATATGGGTATATTTACAGGAATGTAGGGAATGTAGGAATCTAGTCATTAGTGCAGTCCTGGTTCAGGGCCTGAATGGCCTGTGTGCAGAAGCTCCTCCTCATTCTCTTTGTGTTGGCCTTCAGAGAGAGGAGTTTTCCTGACAGCAACAGAGAGAAAAGTCCTTTGTTCAGATGGCTGAGGTCCTTCACTATCCTCCTGGCTTTGGTACAACACTGCTTGTTGTAGACAGACTGCAGCTGAGGGAACTTGGTGCGGATGGTACACTCAGCTGATCCTACAACCCTCCGGAAAAAGCCGCCTATCCTGCTTGGAGCTGTTCCCAAACCAGGCTGTAATGTTTCCCATCAGGATGTTCGCAACAATGCAGGTGTAAAAGTTCCTTAGCACCTTAGAGGGCAGTTTAAAGCCCCTTAAGCATCTAAGGTGGTAGTTTAATTTATGTGACAGGCCCATAAATTAAACACGTTCTGACCAATCAGAATCAAGCATTCAGCAAGTAAAAAAAAAAAAAAAAAAAAGTTAATAATAATTAATTGATTCATTTGTATTTTATGCATAAGACTTATTGGCCAGCGGGCTGTACAGTTTCTTTTCAAGCCCCAGGCTGGTGTATTGAACATTTTGAGTGAATCTTCTGGTATTGCTGGGTGTTCCAGTGTTTTTACTGTAGGCTCTGTATCAGCAGGTGTGCCAGCCAGGTGCAGCAGGGCATCTCAACAATGTGCACTGTCAGCATCTTATCAAGGTCACACAAACACAAGGTATTTTGCAGATATGCCAACAATTCACAGATTTTTCTAATTTCACTCACTCGTGCCCTTCACTCAATAGCCTGCCAATCAAATCCTGCAACTTTCAATAAAGCAGGGGTCAGTGACTTTTAAGTTGCAGCAGCTGTCAAATGTCTGCTCAGAGGAATTTTAATGTCTGTAAACAGGAGGAAGAAAAAAATATCTGAAAAATTGAGAAAAAGGAGCGGCCTTTACTCGGTGGCCAAACATTGCCTTACAATTCATAAAGCTCTGCCTTTTGCACCACCAGCCAAGTGTTTTAACTATGCAATGGCATGCATGTGGTTGGGGGGGTGGGTGGTTTTGGGAGCAGTAAGGGGCTGTATTTGTTTAAAATAGGGGTCAGCTAGCTTCAACTAACTTCTGCCAAAATCACTGAATATTTGTTTCTTTTTTCTGACTAAGTGGCCTTGGATGTGGGAAAGGCACTGTATAACTATAGCTTCTTCTTCTTCTATCTTTGGAATGAGATGGTGTATTCAGACCAAACACCAGATGTGAGTCATGGACCAGGGCCTAAGGGAGTTAAGTTTTGTCTAAATTAACCACTCAGCATCACATCATGATTCTTCTGTTAATTACATTTCAGATGCTAAGTGTTCTTGATGTAATGAATTTGTGGTTTGCAAAACAGGAAGACATTTATTGTTGTTTCTCATAGAAACTTTGTCTAATTTGAACCTCTGAACCTCTAATTTCAGACAATGCTGAACAAAATGTATCTCTTGGATATTCAACAAGGTATTCGACAAAGTTTGTTGATAACACAACGCTGTCCGTGTATCACCAAACAGGAAGTGAGGCTATATCTCTGCAACAACCAGACGCATTGCCATCATATTTAGTATTTTTCCTTGGGAGAAATCACTGATTATTCTAGTGGTTTCTGGTCTTGCCCTGTCACTACGGGATGAACACACAAAAATCTCTTACTGCTACATTGATGATTATTATTAGTAATAGTATTCATGCAAACTGCAAAGGGCTAAATGGAATTGAGAAGGCAAGCTCTTATGAGATGAAGTGGAGGCATGGCTTCTCCCAAGTTAGTTGGCACAGTCAATTACTGGTTTGATTGAAGAGATGATTATCTGTTTAAACCCCTTGAGTACTATTTGTTCAGTGAATTCAAATGAAATGAAGGGTTCAGACAGCTGGGATTGGGAATGGTGCTACCTCGTAGCTGAGATTGAACCAAGGTAACGAAATACACTCTGCTGTAACATCTGGCACATTCATTCAATTCCATTTTATTTGTAAAGCACTTTTAACAATATACATTGATGTATAGATGTGTCACAGAAATCTGGATGCAGATTCAGATCCCAAAAGGCAGTGGAAAGGAAAACCTCCCTGAGGTTGCATAAGAAAAAAATACACAGAGAGGAACCAAACTCAAAAGGGAACCCATCCTCTTCTGAGTGACACAGATAGTAGGATTATAAATCATTACTCTTCCACAACTGTATATTATAATGTCAAACAGTACTAAATGTGTTGAAAAGATGGTCAGCATGAGCACATGATTATTCCATGAAAGAGTGTACAAATCTACAGTATCCAGGGGTGTAAATCTCTAGGCTATCCATGCAGGACCATCCATGGCAATATTCCATGTGACGTATCCATGTGAGTCACAATTGCAGATGCTCTCTACAGTTCAGAGCTGTGTGTATGTCTGATCTAGTAGAGAATTATGTATATATTTAAGATGCTATGGTGCCTTGTGAAAGTATTCATACCCTTTGAACTTTTCCACATTTTTTCATATTACACCTACAAACTTCAATGTATTTTACTGGAATTTTATGTAACAGACCAACACAAAGTAGCAAGTAATAGTGAAGTGAAAAGAAAATCATACATAGTTTTCAAAATATTTAATAAATAAAAATCTGAGAAGTGTGGCGTGCATTTGTATTCAGCCCCCCTGAGTCCATGCTTTATAGGATCACCTTTCGCCGCAGTTACAGTTGCAAGTCTTTCGGGTATATCTACAGGCTGAACTTTTTGCCCATTCTTCTTTCCAAAAAAGCTCAAGCTCTTTCAGATTGGATGGAGAGCGCCTGTGAACAGCAATTTTCAAGTCTTGCCACAGATTCTCAATGGGATTTAGGTCTGGACTTTGACTGGGCCATTCTAA
>JAOUQY010000017.1:8143739-8166912 GCA_028566355.1 Doras micropoeus
CACACACACACACACACACACACACACACTCACATGTCTGTACTGCTATAACTGTGATGGCTTTCCATTGACATAATTATTACTGCAACTAATTAATACTAACCTGAACTAAAACCCTAACCCTAACCCTGACCTTAACCTCAGTAATGAAAATGCAACTTTTTGGCCCTTTTATTTATTTATTTATTGTTTATAACTACAGCAAAACAACCGATTTTCCTTATGGGGACCAGCAAAATGCCCCCACAAGATCAAAAATATCAGATGTTCCTATCCATGTGGGACATTTGGTCCCCACAACGATATAAAAACATGGTCTCACACACACTCTCACTCACTCTCTCTCTCTCTCTCTCTCTCTCTCTCTCTCTCACTCTCTCTCTCACTTTCTCTCCAAGTGCTCAAGCTCTCCCTAACCAAGCAAAAAAACCCTCTCATTTCTTGAGCAGAACCAAATATGCTCTCCACATACAGAAATATGAGATCTGAAGAAAAACAGAAAAAACAGCAGTTTTTTTCCCCTCCTGACATTTTTTTTTTCCAAAATGGAGAGGTTTTAACTTTCAGTACTTTGGGCTTTTATGTAACTGAAAACAGTTACATAATAAGTGGAAAAATAGAGACACTAGTCCAAATTATTCAACCTGTCAAAAAGCCTCGTCTTCAGGGATTCAATCTTGGATCCTGCCATGTATAAATGATCTTATCAGTGGAAGCCTGCCACAATCACAATTATCTGCACTAATTAATGTAATTAACCCGAATCCATATTCATATGTTCCCCTTACATACACAAGTAGAGCAGATTCGATTGGATAGAACAGAGTACATTAGAGTAAATTAGATTAGATCAGTAGATTAGAATAGAGCAGATTAGAGTACAGCACAGCAGAGTACATTAGAGGAGAGATTATAGTACATTACACTACAGTACATCATAGTAGAGTAGTTTAAAGTGAATTAGAGCGGAGCAGACTACTGTCCAAATGCAACATTCTCCGAGTAGATTATAATATTATGAGTAAAGTGTCTATTGTGCTGTTCCTGTATGCCAAATTATACTTGCATTGGTGACATTCCTGATATAATGACATTCCTGAGAAACATCTATAAAAATAAAGTAGTTGATTAAGAAAATGTGGCGGCAAATATGAGATTCTTTGATATAATAAATGAAATCACATTTTACTCAAAGACTTGATCTCTGTTTGTGTAAAATCCACATTGTCCAACTTAGACAAGGAGCTATGGCCTATTTTTGGTGTGCATAACCCATGTACAAACCCCATTTCCAGAAAAGTTGGGGCACTTTCTTAAAATGCAAATAAAACTGAAATCTGTAATTTGTTAATTCACTTATAGCATTATTTAACAGACAAAAGAAAAAAAGAAAAGATTTGCAGTGTTTTCAATGATTACCTTCATTCTATTGGTTAAATATAAACAAATTTAGAAATTGGTGTCTGCAACACACTCAAAAATAGTTGGGACAGAGGCATGTTTACCACTGGGTCACAGTGGTAAACAAATTACACTAAAAATTATACTAAATTATACTAATTATACAAAAAAAAATTATACAAACAAAATAATGGGGAATTATGGGAATTGCAACTAATTGTTGCAGCTTTGTAAGTGGAATGTTTGCCCATTCAGCAGTCTGTGGTCACTCTTGTCTGATTCTCCTCTTCATGATGCATTGTACATATTCAATAGGGGACAGATCTGGACTGCAGGCAGGCCAGTCAAGCCACACTGTTCTAACTCATGCAGAATGAGTCCTGGCATTGTCCTGCTGCAATAGACATAAAGTTCCTTGGAAAAGATGTTGTCTTGACAGCAGCATATGTTTTTCAAAAATACCAATATAAGCCTCCACATCAATGGTAACTTCACATATATATGTAGATTTCCACTGCTTTTCGGTCCATCTCAGGTGACTTTGGTCCAGGTAACTTGCCGATGTTTCTGCGCAAAATTAATATATGGCTTTTTTTCATAATACAGTTTCAGGTTGCATTTCTTGATGCAGTGGAGGACTGTGTTAAGTGACAATGATTTTCCAAAGTACTCCTGAGCCCATGTAGCTTTGTACATCATTATAGCATGACAGTTTTTCAAACAGTACTGCCTGAGGGCTCGATGGTCACACACACTCAGCAGCAGTTTCTGTCCTTGGCCTTCATGCACCAAGATTTCCCCTGACTCCCTGAACTTTTCATCATATTATGAACTGTAGATGGTGAAAGTTGTTTGCAATCTTGTGCTGAGAAACACTGTATTTGAACTGACTGACAATTTTCTCATGAAGTTTGGCACAAAGTGGTGAACTATGACCCATCCTTGCTTGCAAAGACTACGTCTTTGGTGCATTCTCCTTTTATACTCAATCTTGATGACCTAAACGGCTAATTGTGGAAACTTCCACTTGAGTTACTTGTATAACATTTTCAGTCTTATTTTGCCCCTGTCCCAACTTTTTTTGTGTGTTGCAGCCATAGATTTCTAAATTTGTTTACATTTAACAAATAGAATTAAGTTTGTCACTGAAAACACTGAAAATCTTTTCTTTGTCTTTTACATAAAAGTTCAAGTGAATTAACAAATGACACATTTCAGTTTTTATTGCATTGTTAGAAAGTGTCCCAACTTTTCTGGAAATGGGGTTTGTACACGTTGAAGTGTAGTACAATAGATTGTTATGGTTGTTCTGTATTAATTTGATTCATAAAGTTTTTCATCAGTATACACTGATGTTACACATAGGATTTTACTTACTTTATCAACAATTTCAAATTTTCTAATTTCAGCTAGTTATATGATCTCAAAGTGTAAACCACTCTTTATAGAATGCACTTTGTTTCATGTGCTTATAAAGACTGGACCTGTGATCCAAGCCTCATTCAGGCCAGACAGTGTGGGCTCTTTAATAACCACGCAATTTCCCTGTGGTAATTAACATGAGCCAAGGCAGGGCTCTGCAGCACGTGCCGTCTCCGACCTAACCTGCTGGAACATTTAATGCCACATAAAACCGTGTTCGACATAAACCTGAGAAGTTCCTGACATGTCTTGTAAAACATGCCTCTTGAATCGGCCTCTTGCTGACAGGCATCCTTTAGGTACGCCATGCAGAAACGGCCCTGAACAGCAATGGCCCTGAAGCATGCTGTGAAAGACAGCTAGAACTGCTGTTTTAGTGATTTAGGATCTCTTTTTAAGATCACACAGAGTGAAAGTTTGTCATATCCTATATGGAGCATGTAACAGTAGTGTGGATGGCATTTTGCAGCATACATGTGCAGAAGATTTGTATTGCTTCATTTACACATCACATATCTCTGAGCTATGACTGTTTGGTCCCTGAAGAGAAATAACACCACTGAGAAACAGATTATGCCTTAGATGGACTGAGCAATATGATAATATATGTATATTGTGATTAATATAAGGGCAGCACAGAAAGATACATGACTTGGACAGTTGTGATGACTGCAATACTTTGTATTATTGTAATATGCTATTGTGGAGTTGTATAGCAGACGCTACACATAAATGTTTGTTTTAGAACTTGTGTAATGTTCAGGTTTATTGTAAGGAGATTAGACCCCAGATGATAAAGTGGCATGCTAATATCATTGATATGTGCTTACTGCAGATAAATCAGTACCATGTTTTTATTGGCTGATAAATGACAATGAAATAACAGAGAGTCAGAGGTTTGGACTCTTTATAAGCATATTATAAGTGTGCAGTTTGTCCACCAGAGGGCACACTACCACTCCACTGCTTGTAACGCTTATAGTTTATAACATCTAACAATGTATTTTATACATTTAACTCATTTCATATTTTGCTGTAGAATTGCATTTAGAATAATAAAACACTGGCAAAAAAGCATTGGCTTTTATATGTTTCGCATTTACAAAAATTTGGAAGAGAAAAAGTGCAAATTCAGTCATGTTTCCATCTTACTATAGTGAAGCTTTAGATGATGTGGCCAGATTAGAGAAAAATATAGTGTATGGCCGCTGTATGCATTGAAACAAGCAAGATTATGGAGAGATTTTACTTGGTTTTGCTTTGAACAGTTTGCCGTAAGTGTAATAACAGATCACCGTTGTAAACACGCTGTAAACCAAGCAATGACAATAAAACTAAATGAAATGGTACATCGTATTACCGGACACGCTGTAGGCACAGAAAATAGCACAGTGTAATTACACAGCGCACCCCTTAGCACTGGTGTATGGTACACTGTGTGGTACACACATCGCAAAACTCCCTGCAGCACTCGGGTATAGGGACAATTCGGGTACAGGGACAAATAAAGTTAAGTTGAATGTAATCATGTGACTTACAGTTTCATATGTCACTGTTTATTTAAAAAAAAATAAAAATAAATAAAATTTCCACCTCGTCTTAGCCTAAAAACTCCTTTAGTGATATTCAGGTGTTTTTTCAAATTTTGGGATTTGGGAAACGTGTTTGTTCACGTTTTCAAAAAGATGAAAAACATATATTATGCCATGCCATCTTGGTGAGAACCATTAAATAGCTATACATAATAACTTTAGGGACAATGCTTCTTTACGTTGTGCATTTCCAGAAAATAAATAAATAAATAATCGTCTGGTATATGATTATTGGATTTTTAAATCCTCAAATATCGAAATCGATATCAATCTTGAAAATCGCATATCGATTAGGCTCTACAGGGGCTGTGTATTTAGCATGGAGCTAAATGATAAGACAGTTTTTGTCTTATTAACTTGTTATCAGGCTGGTAAGGTACTGAAAGTTTATAGCTGCTATAATGTAAGTGATAACAGGAACTAACTTGTTTAATGAACCTTCCACAACATCTGAAGTAAACGAATAAATAACAATGAACAGTTTCCTATTCCAGAACCGCCATCGTGTTTTATTCATCATTTTAAAACACGTGCACAGTACTGTTTTCAAAGCAGATGTACAGATTTCTGTGAAACCCGATTAAGAATGCTTGCAGCTTAAAATCGAAGAAAACAATTTAATTGAAGGCGATTTAATGCTTATTGATGACATACATTCATCAAGATAGAACAGATGACGTAGCATATTGCCTTTATCTTATGGTCCAGTGATGCTACTTTGTGGGTTTTGGCTTACTGAGACCCGGGCGGAGCTTCCTCTATTGAGAGACAGTGGAAGAACAGTGTATATTTCCGTCATTCAGAGCAGACTGGGAGATCTGTGGGTCAGTAATGAGCAAGACTGATGACAACAGCAGGGAGTGTGGCCAGAGAAAGATTTAAAAATCCTTGCACTTTGATGCATGGACCACAAAAGATGCATTCTGGCTTATACTCTTCAGTCTGCAACCAAGAAAGCTAACATGCTCAAATTAGTCATGTCTCTTAGGAATTTACACAATGTAGGTAAAGCTCTCACAAGTTCAGGAATGCTTACGAATCCTCTGCTGCAAATGTGTGTGTGTGTGTGTGTGTGTGTGTGTGTGTGTTTCGGTTGCAAAGGATATTCAGACCACACATTCCTGTGTAGTACCCTTTCCTGTGCCTCCCTCTGCACTCCTCGCATTACGCTCCTGATCTCTTCTCTTCACGTTTCACTTCATATTTATGTTGACTGCTATTGTCAGCAGGCTGGTGGGTCTGTTTAGGCAGGTGACACTCAGTATGAGGCGACTACGGACAAACCGCTACACTGCAACTGTACTACTGCTACTCATTATGGGTCTGCCTTATGCCCTGCAATTAAAAACACATCGGTGAGCATTTGAAGTGACACGATTAAACAGTGTCCTGCACTAGTTTCACCAAAGTGATTAATGTTAGCTGGCCTTGGGGTAATTCATCAATTTCAATACTGTAATTACTCAAAATGCATCAAAACATCAAATACAGGAACAGTCGTGGAAAATCTGAGACTGATACTCACCGCTTGAACTGCTTGCGATAAAGCATTTACGGCTCAGTATTCAGTGAACAGCTTCAGTTCAAATGTCAAAATGTATGCTGGGAAGGTTACTCGTATTCAGAGCACATCGTTCAGATTATGTATATAGTTCGTGCCTCTGAGAGCCCCAGAATTTTCTTAAGTAAAGGTGTCTAATGGCTGACGGAGCTCCTGAATGGGGTTAGTTACACTGTGCTAACACCATCCATGAGCAGGAACAAAGGAACTATAATTAACTGTGCTGTACCCAATTGCAGGTTCTGCAAGTACATGTATTCTGAAGAGGGCAGATAACACTTTCCTCTAAGTGTGTTACAGTGCCCTGTGATGCAGCATGAACAGAAAATGTGCAGTTTTCACATGTCTTGGAGGAAGCAGGTGTTAGCCCATTGTTTCATGGATAATTTAACTAAAAAACAATATACTGTGCACCTACACTGAAGTACCTATGCAAAATACATAGAAACGCCACCTATGGACATCATTATTTTTGTCCACCAGTGTGTATATAAAGTGATAGATCTATGGAAGCTTCTAGAGCTGATTGTGCCATGAGAATGGCAAGTTATCACGATACGGATTTTCACGTATGAGCACTTCAAGGGTGCACTGAGACAACAAGAATTCCAGCAAAACCTCGAACTTACGACAGCAGCGTGGCCGTAAAAAGACTCTGGGTGAACGTGACCATCGTCGGCTGGCAAGAATCGTTTCACGTGATAGTCGTGCAACACTGCCTCAAGTAACATCGGAATTCAATGCTAGGGCCTCAACACACATCAGCGTGAGGACTGCAACGTTCCCTCCAAGATCCTGTGGGGGACCTACCAAGCATTAACTGGTATACCAGTTTTTCTGGTACTTCAGTGTATATTGTTCCATGAGCTATTATCACATAGATGGTCCTGTGTAAAGACTTTGATCAAGCCAGAACTTGTCCACATCTCAACACAATCTAGCCATGTAAGAGTGCATTCCTTTCTTCGGACTGTGGTTTTAGTTTGTGTCCATCTTTCTTTCTTTCTCTTAAACCCACAGATACACGTTTGACTAGGCACTGGATGCACTTTAAAGCGCTGTGATGGATTACTTTAGTCATCTGAAATATTGGGTTTGGTTGTTTTTCTGTGTAACTGCCTGACCATCGAGTGGGCCGGCCCAGAATTTTCATTTTCTCTCTCTGACAGATGGACTGACCTTGCGCTCACACCAGCAAATGACAAGTCACTAATGCCACTCCAGGTTTGTTTCTTGTGGCCATGTCGTGACTGCTACCGTTATCGCTTGTGAGGGTGCAATCTTGGTCTTTTTTATAGCTCAGACGGGAACTGACAATAGCAAAATGTACACAATCTACTGCGCTATTACCTTGTACGTATCACTCCATGTTCACACTAGCTAGTGACAAAGTGACAGGCACTTCTTCATTTCCTATGCATTGCTCATCCATTGCTATTGACACACAAAAAAAATCCAAATAAATCCAAATAGCCTAGTAAATTCAGATAACTCCAGTAATACAGTGTGCATTTTCAGTGTATGGTGGACTAATATGAACTAAAACATATGTATATCCTCAGTTTCATCTTTAATTGAATTTTATATAGGCTATATGATTGTATTAAAATGTGTTTTGAACAATAGGACAATGCATAGCAGACTAAGTGACAATTATATCCCAGTGTAAACGCAGGTTAAATTTAAATGTGGCTTGTGGCTGGCGTTGCATCCCTGTGTTGCAAATTCGCATCGGATATGATGAGCTCTGTCTCTTGCTAGTATGCAGTGAATGCAGGATAAATCTGCAATACTGAAACATCTTAAAGTTTTATATATAGGCTAATATGCAATTATTGTTGTTGTGATTATACCCGTCATTATTATTGTGATAAATATTTGGAGTAGTTGTTTGCTAGATCTAAATAATATTATTATTACCCAATTTTATTACATATTAAAGACAATGGTTTATAGACTTTGTTTTATAAGCAGAAGCCAAAAAACGCTATTAACGATTCCCAAGTTATTTGGATTAATTCACGGCATTATGTGCACTACAGATGAGTAAACCTTTTGGCACTGGATGCAGCAGGATAGCGTGTAAGGTTGCAGGCTGCTAGACCACAAGTCATTTTTCATTGGAGTAAGATATGAAAGATAGGAAAAGCATTTCTGTCCCACTGGAACTTGCAGAAAGCATGCACTTGATAGTGGTTAGGCAAGACTAGGCTTGTTTAGCGTTGTTTTTTAAAAAGAAATCTGTGTAAAGCATAAAGGAATATGTGTTTTGAGCTTGTCACACCACAGAAATATGTGTTATTAACGACACAGACAAAATTCAATGATGATTAAAAGAATACAGCCATAAAAATATAAACATTTGTGAAGGTCCTGCAACTAACATAACTGAATGGTTACATTTTACTCCTTAACCATACCTGATTAGTTCATGGCTATAAATAAGATCATTTGAAGTGCTCTGTAGTGGCACTTCATGTTGATAGATTTTTGCATAATATATGCCATTGGCCACAACTGGCAAAAAGCAAGGATCTGCTTCAGAAGCTGTAGTCACTATAATACTACAGCCATTTTCCCTGTTTATTTCTGCGACAATATATTTAGAATGGTCAGTTTGATCTGCTGGAATACGCTGCTGGTTCTCCGCCAGTTGGTGACCCCTGATATAGGGATTAAAGCTTTCTCTCTTATAACACACCACACTGAGCCCTTGGTGATTATCTGAGGTAGACTCTCTAGTACTGTGAACTCTGACACCGTTGCACTATAAAAACACTCTTTCATTTCCAGCTATCCACCTGTGCCACATAAATACGCTCAGGCACACAGTGCTGTGTGTGGCTGTGCCAGCAGAGAGCTTGACTGAGTGACTGTTACTCTTCAGGCAGGTCTGGGCAGCTGGGATGCTATTACTGATCATTAAGTTGAACCTGAACTAATGGAAGGCTATTATTATCCGAGGAGGTCTCAGATGTCTGTCATAGTCTTGAGAAGCGCTGCACTCACACGCTCTCTCCATGTCTCTCAAACACACACGGCACATACACGCACGCAGCAACCGTTACTGTACCAGGATTTCATTGTTCCCCATAGCGCTGCTATATTTATTAAATTAGACCTTAATGAGGGCAGCTTGGGCAACATTGCCCTCTTTTCCTCCTGCGTCTCTACACACACACACTGCAGAATTTTTGTAATAGTGTGCAGTCTGATTCATTAACGCCCACAATTTGAGTGAACTTCACAATCTTCAGTCATTTTTCTCCGCTAAACCACAGCTCAAGACCATCATAACCATTTGTCCCTGTACCCTCTGCTTAGCCGTTACCATGGTCCTCTGGTCTACATGCCTGTGATGTAATCTTATAACCAACTGCAAGCACTGACTGGGTGATTATCCCCATTCTGTCAGCTTAAGGACGGTTGAGAAGCTGATTCATTCCCACTATGAATATCTCTGCTGATTGATGGTATAAGCAGCACATAAACACCCTGAACAGCTTCTTGAATGCATCACAGTGGCCATGGCTGGATGTGTAGCAGGCCTACTGACTGAGTCACCCTGCAATTGAACTGCAGCTGAGCGCTAATAAAATCCCTTTTAAGAAAGCCAGACCTGCGTTGTTTAATAACAGCTCGAGTGATTGGAACAGAGCCGTTTCTAGCACGTTTCTTATGAGGTAAGAGGCTCTCAGATGCCAGCCTCTTTCCCAGAAGAGCATTCTTAATTAAACACCACTCACAGGGAACCTGTTTCTGCCACTGAATCCGTGCCAGCTGTCTGATACCGTGCAGGGAAATGCAAAGTGATGAATTACAGCACCGCCATGATTCTCGATAAACTAATACAATCTGCCAGCTTTATTGTGTCCTCAGAGGACTGAAAAGTAGGTACAGCTTATATATAGGTGTCAAGAAATATTTAACACACCACGTACAACAAAAGGATCAGACTCCACTCCTAGTGGACCATACGACTAGAGATCTGTGCTGTCTCTTTATAACACACCAAATTCAGCCTATAAGAGCCTTTGTAATCAGGATGAGTTGATTTAGACCTGCAGTGCTGTGGAGCCTGGTCCTGACCCTGTGTGTCTATCAGCTACAAAGTGTATTATGGATTCTCAGCATCCTCTAGGCTACATCATTTGCATATTAACTATCAACTACATTGTATAAAACCATTTTTTCATGATTCTCATACCAATGCAATATTATTACTACTACTAACGTTTAAATGAAGCAATTTTTATTTGAAGTGCTTCACCTGACATCTAAAATGACCATTCTACTGCACAGAAAATATATAGGCCTACATTCATCAACAGGTTTTGTCAATCATGTCTTTGCCTCTTGTCGGTGTATATCAGCAGTGCTGACTGAAAATAAAATGACAAGGCAACTTAGATACATATACAGTGTACAGACTCACCAGCCATACCACACTGCTACATGTTTAGGTATTTATCCACTTAGCCAATCATGTTGCAGTGCAATGCATAAAATCATGCACATACATGTCAAGAGCTTCAGTTAACGTTCACATCAAATTTCAGAAATTGGACAACTGAAGATTGGAAAAACATCATCGCCTGGTCTTTTTCCAGTCTTCAGCTATCCAGTTTGTGTGAACCTGTGCCCACAGTAGCCTCAGATTCCTGTTTTTGGTTGACAGGAGTAACCTGCAATCTGCTGTTGTAGCCCATCTTCCTCAGGGTTCAGTATGTTGTGTTTTATGAAATACTTTTCTGCTCACCATGGTTGTAAAGAGTTGTAAGGAGTTACTGTAGCCTTTCTGCCTGCTTGAATCTGTCTGGCCATTCTTCTCAGACCTCTCTCATCAACAAGGCATTTCCTCCTGCAGAAGTGCTGCTCGCTGGATGTTTCTGCTATTCGCACCATTCTGTGTAACCCGTAGAGAGTGCCGTGTGTGAAAATCTCAGGAGATTTTTTCAGCAGTTTCTGAAATACTCAAACCTACCCATCTTGAACCTACAAACATGCCACAATCAAGGACACTGAGATTACTGAGATTAATGTTTCCCTATTCTGATGCTTGATATGAACATTAACTGTAGCTCTTGAATTGTATCTGTACGATTTTTTTTTACATTGTGCTGCTTCCACATAACTGGGTGATTGGATAATTGCATGAAGGTGCAGTGGTACCGGTGTTCCTTTTAAAATGGCCAGTCTGTACAGATCAAACACCTGTCATCAAATGGGGACCTAAAATGCATTTCAGCAGGAGCATGTTATCCAAGCCTTGATTAGATGTTTATTTAGTTCTGAATAGCAGAGGTCCCCATTGGGAAGACGCTGGAAGGGAGATCAAAACAGATTCGCTCAGATATTTCCTGTTACTGCTTTATCAGATGAGGAGAGGTTCAGAGTCTGGCTCATCAACACTTTATCAACACAAGACTTGACTTGCCTTGTGTTTGGAAACTTGACATCACGGTAAGATGATTGGAATTGGAGCATCTGTTATAAAATATCAACAAAACGACAAGAGTTGGAGTTTCAACTGCTCTGTGAAGTGAATGAAAAGAGAATCAAAAGATTTTTATTCAATGCTGTAAAATACGCCACTGTTCACATGACCAAGATATCTGTATACGTTTAAACTACAGCTCCGACCATGTGCCCTCTACAGAGAGAATTTCTTTCTAAATCTAACATGGCTGCACCCTCAGGCAATGAAGCAAAAAGAACTCATCTGTCAGCGTTATCCATCACCCGAAAGAAATCCCTGCACATCAGCAGTTCTGGCTTACTTCAAGTCTCCCTACTTAGGCGTTATAAAGACTCGATCCAACTCACGGTTTCTGTTCCAGAATCCCACTTTTCTGCTGAAAACTGCAACCATGTCGAAGAACAACAGACCACAGCGTCAAATTACCAGTAAAAAAAAAAAAAAGCTTTCCACTGAAGGACTGGTTGAAAATGGTACAGCGAAAGAAGAATTTTAGATTTATACAGTATATTACAATCAAAACATCTGTGAGGCACTTACTGGATATTTGCAAGTACCTAAATAAACATGAGCTAAGATTTCAGTCAGCACTGATCTCAGATTCGAGGAATGTCCTAGATTGGTGGCCTCCCTTCCTCCCAATCCTTGATCATCATAACCATTTAAGAGTTAAGCAGATCATTAAAAGACCTCAAAGTAGGCACAAATGCACCGGGTTACACAAGTGGATATGCAGCACCTAGTTCATTCCTCTTACAGAGTACAGGGGATCAGATTAAAAGCAGAGGACGGCTGGTTATAGAGCATGATGTGGTCAGAGTTGCTGGACTGCGTCCCTTCAGCTTTCTCCACCGGTGTTAATCACTGCAACAGAAAGCTAAGTGAACTTTCACTCTGGATGTCCAAAGTAAACATTTTCTCACAGGGATCCATTTAAAAAAATTGCTTTTGCCTTTGAGCACGTCCTACATCCAGACAAAGGCATGTCCTTTCCAAAGCAAAGCAATTCCACTTCTGAGTGATAACCTGATATTAAGAAAAGGGTTTTGCCACCGTTTAATGAGAAGTGTTCTGATACAAACTCTCTAATTACACTGCCATCTGCAGATAGCATAATTATAGCCAACACAACAGCGCCAAAATGATTTTACCCAGACCGATATGTCGGTTATCAGGCTACAATGAAAAGTGTATGAATAATATGAATGAATGTCAGCCCTGAAATTGGGTCGCTTTAACATCTTCAACAGGCAACTCTGTCCCTTTATCAGCCTTTGTGGCCTAGTGGTGTTTTTCAGCCTGGAACTGAAGGATCTAGACTCCGGAAATTCAGGGTTGTGTTTTCTACATCCTTCCCCAGTCAGGCCCGTGGCAAAGCCTCGTTATCACTGTGCAGAATTACCGCCAGATTCCTCTGGGCTCCACACACCCTCACATTAGAGCAAAAGAAAAGAGCAAAGAAGAGAGCAAGAGAGACAGAGACAGAGTGGGAAGGATAAAAAAGGAGAGAAAATGGTGCAGTTGTACATTCCAGAGGCTATTTCATTCGTCTGTCACCAGGTTCAATCTGTTCCTTATAAGGCAAGGGCATTCCCCTCATATTTTCCAAACACCACACTGTTATCAGATCCAGTTCCGTGGCCAATTACTCGCTCTCAAGAGCCTGCACTGGACAAACCAGCAAACTTGCTCCTACATCAACTTCTGAACGCTGCCGCAGTTCACACGGATGTCATCAAGTTAGTACACTTAATTATCTTGGTTTGCCGAAAGGCATCCGGTTATCTCTGAACCATGATGGCATGTTATGGGATGGTCAGTAGTGTTATTAAAAATCCACAGGTTGCTTTACTGCACACTAATCAGCACACAGAATGCATTTAGCAAAGCGAACCGCTCTCCCATCCTCCAGCCCTGGTCTGTCCACAATCCCACAACAGAAAACAGATGAAACAATACAAGAATGTTCGTGACTGGCAACAGCACACCGCAAATATTTCGGGGAAGAGAACAACGAGAAGGAATCCGGCCAGAATATACAGCACAGATGATGCTACTGAAAGTCTTTGTACTACTTCCTTTCATCAAATACCGTTCTGTTGTCCTGTCCAGTTTATTACACTGTCCTGTGTATTTATTGTATATTTTGAACCAGTCTCACACCATCACATTCTTGCATTCCTCTGTACTGTGCTACCGCAAAGAAAGAAGTACAAACTATTTTCTCTGAACTGTAGGCTCTACGCTAACATGCAAGTGGGTAGAAAAAGATAAAAAAAGGATGTAATAGCGAGATCGGGAGTAAAAACGGTTTGTGGCGTTTCGAAGCGCACGCACTATGAGGTGCAGGGAAGTCGGCTGAGGCTGGATTTCAGCCCTCCACGCTTGGCAGAAATTAGGGACGCCTTGGACAGATTAAGTAAATACGCTTACCATGACTACACAATTTACTACAGCGAGAAGGAAAAGTTTGCAGAACAAGAGGTTACGGGTTAAGATGTTAACGTGTTGCACAACTTCATTCTGAGTTCTAAATGAACACCTTCAGCACATAAACACAATCTCTCAGTACTGCAGAAGGGAGTCAACATTCATTTAAAGACATGTGAAAATGATTTATTCAGCACAAACATAATAGGGAATTTTGCACTGGGAATTTTGCCACGCATATAAATGGCTTCGTAAAAATGATTACGCATAGTATCAATGGATGAGAAATGTGTAAGTAGGAAATCTGAGGTTGAAATGGACAAATCTTCATTTTTATGGATCGATTTGAATTTGTAAGCAATAAAGATCTAATTAAGCATTATAACTGTTCATAAAATAAACATGACATTGGTGGCACAAAGTCACTCAGTTTTACAAATTCAGATTCGAACTGTCAAAATCCGGAGATTTAACAAGAGCAAACAGCACAGATTCATTAGCGCTTTGAACATTTGAACACTTCATTGCGGTCAGGGTTACTGAGGATCCAGTGCTTATCCTGAGAACACCAGGCTTGAGGCGGGAACACAGCATGGAAATGACGCCAATCCTTCGATGGACACCACACACAGCTAGAGACGATTTAACGTAGCCAGTCCACCTACCAGCATATTTCCAGGGTGGAGGAAACTGGAGAACCCAGAGAAAGCGGGGACACAGACTGAACATCCGAATCGCCACACAGAGCTCAGAACTGACCCGCACCAGCACCACAGTACTGACCCGGATCTGAATTTTATGATCGATGTAAAAGGCACCAGCAATCTGATACATTTTTATGAACCTGATTATGATAAAATGTAATTTGTAACACACACATTAAAGACATATGATATGAATTTGAATGAACTATTTCAACTACAACTCATGAAAGTCTAAAAGCATAAACATTCAGATTAGGAGTACTTTTTCTTATTGAGATTGTTTTGCCACATTTGTCATTCCAAATGATTCTACATCCCAGCCTTTGACTTGCTGCAACTAATCTTTCCACTTCTGCCTGGACAATAAACATGAACAGATCTTTCTGTAAACAAAGCAGGAATGCATCTGAGTACTTCAGTCAGCTTCGGCGGAGATAACGAAAACAAAATCACCAAACAAACAGAAAAGCTGACAGCATCCCGGGCAGAGCAGCGCGCGGCAGAACGGACACGCACAAGCAAACTTCAAGAGGAACTTTTCCCCCCGGTGTGCCAAAACTGTCACGTCACAACTTCTTTACTCTCCCACAACTTACCTGCCACGGAGTGCAAAGCTGGTTGGAGTTTAGTTTATAAAACACAGCGCGTCCCAGGTTCCTGCTCCGGCTGCTCAATCCTCCGAGACTGACGGGCTTCTGGAAGTGATGCGCTTTCTCATGAAGCTCCTCCCTTTAAACGTGTCCCAGCAACAGCCTCACACAGCGTTTACGACATGTCTGAAACCAGTCCCGCCTTCCAGTCAACTCGTAAATACGACTTCTGGTCGAATGGGCATGCTCAACTGTCAACTATAAATATTATATTCACTGTATTCTACTATGTTTATCATAACAGTATACAGTTTCATACAGTTATCATCTTGGGTCCACAATCCAAAATGTTGACAAATCTCAGAATGATGGAAAAGTTTGTAAGGCAGACGAAAACACTTCAGCATAGAAATCTTCAATATCAAACAGTACAGGAAAAGTCCACCATCAAACATCGCATTACATACACTATACACTGAAGTACCAGAAAAACTGGTATACCAGTTAATACTCGGTAGGTCCCCCACAGGATTGTTGCACAGACATGTTTTTTGAGGTCCGAGCATTGAATTCCGATGTTATTTGAGCTAGTGTTGTACGCCTATCGCGTGAAACTGACGCTGGTCAGGTTCACCCAGAGTGTTTTTACGGCCACATCGCTGTCATAGGTTTTGCCAGAATTCTTGTAGTCACGGTACACAATTGAAATGCTCATACGTGAAAATCCAAACTTTGCTTCTACGTCAGAAATGCAATGACCCATCTCATGAGCTCCAACTATTAAACAACCATAACTTGCCATTCTCATGGCGCAATCGGCTCTAGAAGCTTCCATAGATGCATATCGCTTTATATACACACTGGAGGATGCAACCAATGACATGCATAGGTGGCGTTGGTATGTATTTTGCATAGGCTCATATGTACCGGTAGTTCAGTGTATGGCAGAAAATGTTTGTGCACACTTGCTGTTACAATAACCTCCATTCTTCTGGGAAGGCATTCCACTAGAGTCTGGCTGTAAGGATTTGCTCATTCAGGCACAAGAGCATGAGTATTGTCAGGCAGTGATATTGGGCTAGAAGGACTGGGGTGCAGTTGGTCTTCCAGTTCATACCAAAGCTTTTCAGTGGGTTAAGGTGCAGTTCTTCCATCCAAACTTATGTCTCCACGGAGCTTGCTTTGCACACAGGTGCATTGTTATGCCGGAACAGGTTTGTGCCCCTCAGTTCCAGTGAATGCTACAGTATGTCATACAAAGGAAGCACATACAAAGTGCTTCCAACTTTGCAGAAACAGTTTGGTGGGCCCACAGATGGGTGTGATGATCAGGTGTCCACAGACTTTTGGACATATATAGCTGATTTGTGATGTGTTTAGACCCTGGTGCTAATTTGTTGAGTTGTATTTATGTTATTCCTGAGGAAATGTAGAGATTGTCTGCTGCATTGATATCACAGGGGACATTGCTTGCATAGTTACAACAGCACGTAACATGTATCGGCAGGTAATGGCATCAAGTACATCACTGTTCACCATTTTCCAACAACAATCAATGTTATATTAATGACAAATCCAGCATGCTGTAGAAGCAGTGGAGAAGCAAATGTTGGACTCAAAGATCCAGAACAGAGATTTACTGCTCTGTACATGTAAAAATAAAAAAAGTAAACCCGGCTCAGCTAATAAGCTTTTGAACCTGATCTATATGAACAAAGGGTACAGACGAGGAGGTGAGAGCTTAACAGACTAAAAGACTAAAGCACTGCTGGTATCAGTCTCTTTAGTTGTCACCAATATCAGCAGGTAGATGAATGGCTTGTGGGTAATGTGGGTAATTTAAAACCATTATACAAAGTAAAAATAGAACAACATTTTGGCAAAAGAAGTTAAAACTAACACTTGACTCTAATTGTAAAATCACAAAATAAATCTGGCACACCACTGAAGATCACATGTTAATTATAAAGATTATTATTCCGGGTTGGGACCGTGAAGCTCTTTGTTTTCCCATCATGCATCGCAGGCTGGACATCACAATATACAAATTGTACAAGGCGGCTTTTTCCTTTGATTTTGGAGAAAAAAATCATGATTTCATACTGTCTCCATATAACAGATTGTTTTATACGATTCAGTAGAAGCACACCTACAGTTCACAATTAGGTATTTAATGTTTTTTAAAGTATGAGGGCTTTGCCTTTGAAAGACATATCTCAGACATGATTAAAATACAAATGAATTAAATCTGTCAAGATTTCAGTTAGGTAAAGCGTGTAAATGGATTCATCTGACACACTTCTTCATAAGTTGCTTACAAAGAACAGAGTCACTTGAATTGCACATAACTATTTAGAGAACTGTGCAGAACAGTCCAAGTCTGCTCAGTGACCGCTCAGTGGCTTTAAAATATTGGCTCTTCTTGCCAAAATAAAGCCTGCCAGGATTTTTTTCTGAACAATTAAAGGAACAATCTGTCAAGTTGGCACTAAGAAAAGAAAAAAAAAGTTCAAATTCCAATACATGCAATGTTTTGAGAAATGGAGGAAGGAGCCAGACTGGCGTGCAGAATGCCCTTTTTTGGTGATCCTTCATGAAACCTCATTTGAAAACTAAGCCACTGTCAGTGTGCATCATAGGCAATGTTCATCTTGGCAAAAAGCAGGGTGGCGTTCTGTTTAAACACTTAAACGCAGGCCTAATATATGCTGTGAAGTGAACGAAACTTCTCATAATGGATTTACAATTCAGACAAGGTGCCCAAACTACCCACCAACCTGTAGCATTAGAGGCCCATGTGATAGCCTCAGAAGGATATAGTAATCCAGAATGAGATACCATTCCTGCTTTAAAGAAGCCAGGCTTTTTGAAGTAACGCATTAGATTTAATACACAGTTCCTCTGGGGTCAAATAATATATAGGCAATACTCATTTTGTGCAGTGTCTCAAGTATGGCTCGTCTTGACCCAACGTCATCCAGGACACATGGGAGGCAAGCATCCAGTCTCTGTCCTGGCACCAAGATGGTGTAATGAACTCCCCCTGAGTGTCTGGACATCTCTTGACTTGACTATGTCTTGTTCTTCACTGGTTTTGTGTATGTTGTGTAGAGAACTTTTGGGTTATAGGACTTGTTTTGCTTGTATTTGTTTGGATTAGATGTTGTATGGCTCATTTCTAGCAATATCATAGCTCAAAGTACCTTGAAATCAGGTCTATCAACCCTAGATTTGGATAATCCAAGTTAATTGCTAAGCACTTTTGTAAGTCGCTCTGGATAAGAGAGACTGCTAAATGCCATAAATGTAAATGTAAATGTGTGTGATGATGTGTTTGCATATTGGCTTTATGAGAAAAAAATGGAGAAACAGCCAATATTCAAACTTTTGCAAATAGATCCAACAAACACCACCATTCAGGGAATTATAATTTGTTTGCTTTGCACATAAGCCTTTGTATGAAACAGGAACAAGAAAAATAATTCAACTTAAATTAAACTGTAAAAAATGAGCATCCCACTGAACAGAAACAGCAAGCAGAATACCTTTCCTTTTATACATAATTTTGTAAATCACAAGATGCTGCCAGCAATTTTATAGTCTCTTGATCTAAGAGATTAAACCTGGTCTATATTTACATCAGTGATTTCATATAGTTATCTCAGTAGTAAGCTTGTGTTTATAGAAACCCACTCTATGTATGATCTCATTTGGATCCAGTGATCAATATGGACATATTAGGCATTAAGTAATCAGCAATATTTTTGTGCTCAGAATGACCCTGTAACAAGAAAGACTCTATCTGTGTCTATGTCTGATATTTAAAATAGTCTGTCAGATCTATGAACATTTCAACATCCCAGTGAAAAACAGAGAAGGCTGCAGCCTGAAAACATCTTGTCTCTTACCCCGTAGCAAATGGTTTGTTTTATATCTGGCCAGTCAAATGTTCACACAATAGTCATGAATGTTTGTGATGGTTGGTATTTTTTAAACAATGTTGCCTTATATGTGCAGGTGCAACTATATCCTCAGGATGGTTCATTTGTTGGCAACCTTCAGCATTTTCTCAACAGGCCAGAGTGTTTGAGAAAACATGGTGGTGAATATCAGCTGTCACATTCTCTGCTTGCTGGGAGTTACACACAGCCAGAGTAGCACATAGTAACAGGTGGACTCTTGCACTTGGTCATAATGCATGGAGCTAATATTGAGTGCTGACCTTCCCTCAGTCAGTCAGGAGAAAACAGACAGTAGTTATGACAACCAAAGTTGCTCATATCCAGTTTGCCTGACTGCATGTCTTTGGACACAGACATGCAAACTCCACATAGATAGGATCCTGGCCCAGCCCAGGAATTGAACCCAAGCGCTTCTTGCGGTGAGGTGACAGTGCAGACTTGGGGAGACATGCAAACTCCACACAGAAAGCACCCTGACCTGGCCCGGGAATCGAACATGGGTGCTACCTACTAAATAAAAAAAAAAAGTCAAAATATGTCCCATCCAAACATAAGATCTGCAACTAATATCAAATATATTTAAATTTTTTTCAAATTAACATTGAATAATACATTTTACTGAAGTAGAATTAAACCATGCAGAAAACTATAGCTATCAGGTTTCACTGTTGTCCACCAGAAACAGGAATCTGAGGCTAGCCTGGGCACAAGCTGACTGAAACTGGACACTTGGTCATTTTTTTAATCTACAGCTTGTTCACTGTCACTGTCCTGAATGTGATGCATGACCAGGGTGTCAGGAGTCCTGAAATTCTTAGTTTAAGAATTAATATTCTTGTAATCGTTAAGGTACTTCTTCAAATTAGAAATGTACAAACTCTTACATTCATTTAAAGTGTGAAGCATAAACCAAGAAACATGGGAACATTAGCAAACTAGCAACTCTAGCATACTAATATCTCTAAATAAGCTAAGTGAAAATTAACAGCTGTAGCTGTCACAACACAAACTGTCATGATAAAGACAAAGGCTGAGTAGCCCAACATGGTTTAACTTTTAAACTGGATTATATCAATGTTTATCTACTAGTCCGGCTGCACTGAAATTTAAACCTAGTTAAATTTAGTATACGGTTAATCCTGGTTAAATCTAAACCTTGAGCAATCTGAATTTAATTTCCACTTAAACCTAGTTTAAATTCAAGTCTCTTGCAGTAATATTAAACCTAGTATAAAGCTTGATTAGCAGAAAATTTTAAACCACCCCTGAAGGATGTTTACGTTAGGTCTAATTCACTGTAACTGACAATGAGGCTGCATTTCTTCACTGGATGGGACTAGAGCAGAGTTCCTTACAGGAAAATCAGAGACAATAACAATAGTTATAAACAATAGTTTTTCCAGTGGTATAGATTTACAAAGAGGCTGTCATGTGCCTCAATGGGAAGGTTGGACATGGGACTGGACGTGTCCCCCCAATGAGTGAGACGGAGGCAGAGAGCACTGGGTTTTAGATGTCCAGCATGGGAAACTTTAGGTGCGGTGTTAAGGCAGCAAGTCAGTTTCTATGTTCAGCATTGTTTAAACTGGTTTAACTACTCCAAGGTTAAAATTAAGACATGCAACACATCTCTGATTAAGTATGAACCAATTTAAATGTAGATTTTCTAACCCTAGATTAAGTCTAATCCAGGGTGAATTTAATCCATGTTGGTGCAACCCAGTCAAAGTATACAAAGCAGAAGATGGATTACAGTCATAGGTGTTGAGTGATATTTGTTAGGAATTTAAGATGAATGCCTTAAAGCTGTCTGGCACTTAAACATCACCTTATGACTTTACATGTAATTATAGATAAATGTAGTGATGCAATGTTTGAAAATGTAATGAGTAGAAAGCAGAGATTTTTATTTTTAAATGTAGCTGCAAAAGTCAGAAGTATTAGGTGAAAGAAAAAACTCAAGTAATGTACATATACTTAAAAACCAGATTTAATTACAGTAACAAAATAATCATACAGTATGTTTGTTCTCTGGTTATATTGCATTAAACAGCCCAGCCACTAGTATGTACTCTTTTGCAACACAGAAGCTAAAATGAGAGCTGGCAGTAAAAGAAGCTCAGTGCCACGTGTTTTTTTCATTTCTGCAAGGCTGGCCTTTGAGGATGGAATAAATCTTGATGTCCTGAAATGCTACACTCTCGTGTGGAAACTTGGGTTTTGAAACTGCATAAAAGAGATAGCTAGAGCTCTGAACTTTGCCTGTGCCTGTCCCTACCAACTCCTCCATGTCTAATTTCCTTCCATCATTATGGAAAATGATAATCCACTGCAAATGCTCCTGTAAAACTAAACATTCAGCAGTATCATGCCTGAGCTGGCCTCTAGGGTGGGTCTCTTAACATGTAGCAGGCCTTGGGATTTTTTGGCTTGTATTTCATCATCACTAGACATAAATTATACACAAACACATTCGTCAGAGTGGATTGAGTGGACATGCCTCTTCAAAGTAGTTAAAAACCTGAGTAAAAGTACTGTGATTGAAAAATTGACTCAAGCAGATGTAAAAATAGTTCATCTAAAATAGAAGAGTGTGCAGCACTGTTCATCCCCCTCTTGTGACTCTTTTAAATTATACCTCTAATCCAAATAACAACTTGAGGAAGAATAAGAAATGATGTAGTGAACAGACTCAGGTACTCAAGTAGCAGCTTGCTTATCTTGCTTGCCATGCGATCAGGTTTACATTTCTGAATAAACAGTGAATAAAGGTAGACACATTTAATACACACAATGACTGAATGTAATAAACTGTACAGAAAGTTTGTCTCTTGTTTCTCAAAGAATGATCATTTCCTAAAGTCTTAACTTATTATTTAGTTACAGCACCTCAGTATTTTTCAATAAGTGCTTTATGTTGGTCAGGGTCACAGTGGATCTAGAGCCTATCCCAGGAACACAGAGTGTGAAACAGGACCACACCCTGGATGTAACATCAATCCATCACTGGGCACCATATGCACATACATTCACACTCAGGGGTAATGTAGTATAGCCAATAGACCTACGGCCTTTTTGTCCGGCAGGTGGGACGAAACCAGAGAGCCCAAATAATACCCGCATGAACGTGTGAATCCCAATCAGACATTAATCTGAGCTCAGGATCAAACTGAGGACCCTAGAGAGGTGAGTCGACAGCACTACCCTCTACTCCATTTACACTCTCTACACTGTTAACCATTTTTAAACATATTACTCAATAAATTCCATGAACCTTTCATACAGTTAGAGAGGAATGTAAATCTGGACCAACTGAGAAGCCATAGGAGATTTGATAAGTTACCATTATTGCACTGCACCCTCTACTTCCTTTCCAGTTCATGTATGTTGGAAATTAGTATTATTGTAGACCATTCTTTAATGCAGTGTGTTTTCACAGGTTCAAAATCAGGCTAAAATGGCCCAGTTTTTAGTGAATTGCTGGCTTCCTCGAATCCATCATTCTCAGCTATGGATGAAGTTATCCCAGGCTGGGTGGTGGCCCAGGGAGTACACTGATATAAATTTATTTGTTCAAAATATGTTGGTTAGAAAAGCAGCTTTTGTCCCCAGAGATGTCCTGCATTTGCAAAGTTACTGGTGTATTCCAAAAATCCATCAATCTCAGTTGCTGTTGAACTTAATGTGACTGGCAACCTTTCACTAGTGAAATAATAGATTCATGTAAAACATGTCAGCATCATGATTTCACAGAGATAAATGTTGGACTGAATAAACTGTCCAGGAGACCGAGCAAGAGTAACTTTAATCAAATCAAATAAAAAGAAGCATGTAGCACAGTAAAACCTCTTCATCTTCTTCATCTTCTTGGCCGCTTATTCCTTTTCAGGGTCACGGGAGAGCCGGTGCCTAGCCGGCCACATAGGACGCAGGCAGGAACAACCCTAGACAGGGCGCCAATCCATCGTAGGGCACACACACACACACTCACACACTCACGCACACACTCACACACTAGGGCCACTTTGGAGA
>JAOUQY010000017.1:8201319-8212327 GCA_028566355.1 Doras micropoeus
GCCCTACACCATACTAATAAATTATTGTGGTCTAAAATGACAGGTGTTTCAGTTTCATTGTCTAACCCCTGTAAGTAATAATGTATTAGCTGGTTTGCTGTGTCTTGTGTTCCTGTGCTTGCTTGATGTTAGGCTGTGTAACAAAGATTTCTACTTGCTAGTTTTTTTAACATGAGCCAAGTAACTCATTTAGAGGTTTAGTCACTACCTACAAATCTCCAGGTGATGTTAGCAAACGTGCTAGATAACACACTTGGGAACCTGCACTGTTCAATAGGTTCACTAAGCTTAATTAAGTGGACTAGTTGTTCTTTGTCCACTAGCATCCCCCAGCATCCACACTCCAAAAAATTATTCTTATTAAAATGAAAAGATTTTACCTAAATTTACACTTTGTGAACTTCACTTAATTAAAAGAATAAGTGCAGCCCAATATTTTGTGTTTATTATACTATATATACAGTATATACAGTATATATATATATATATATATATATGTCAGCGTGACTATAGAATTGAGTACACGTAACTAAATATGTTAAGACTTTTTGGGACACAACGTGACTAAGGACGTTGGCACAAAGAAGAAAAAGTTTGGACCGCATGCATAACATCTGAAGGAAGGATTGCATAGCTTCCCTGAAAAAAATTCCCCTGTGGTGTGTTTTGTGCAGAAAGCAGAGCAGGTCTTTTAACCTACTACTACTGAGTAAAATATTTTTGATGGAGAAAAATAATAAATAAAATGGAACTTAGACTCAGGAAGACACTTTCATTTGTTTTTAAGCTGTATGTTTCTTGCTTGCTTCCATAGGGAAGAGTACAGTGGTTGTGGTGTTATGTGTTTTGCATACCATTTCTTGAAATAAAATGTTGTTTTGAAGGTCACTAAAAGACTTATTTGTGTAGTGCTTATTTGATGTATAGCTGTAGTAGAACCTGCCATAGATTTTCATTGTGTCATTAATAATAGTCATCAATGGTAGTATTAATACAAATTCTTACTTATATTCATCATAAAATATTAAGGAAGTCTAAATGAAATAGCTTAATTTTACTGACTGGAGAAACATATTTTTCTAAGTAAAGACATGAAACAAAACTCTGATTTGTTAGTAATGTCAGTTTAAGGTTTTTTGTAAAAATAGTTAAAAAAGATGAGTGGGTTATAGTTAAAACACATATTTTTTTTCAGTGCATATATGTTGTAGTTATGTGTTAGCAGCACGTTGTGTCTGGTCTGTATTTCGTAACTTAGCATGTTACAATGATTCTGAGTTGAGTGCAATGCTTGAAAAACTTCATGCATAGCAAAATGTTTGTGCAAGCATGTTTGGTTCAGTATGTCGTCAAGACATAACTTTTTTAGTGATTTTTAGCGACATAACAATGTTATTTATGAAAGATTCTCATAGAGTTTTATAGATATTTCCACTTGAAAGCCTTGAAAGTTTGCAATCTCAGCTAGCTTGTCAAAAATTACACTGCACAATGTAATGTACAATGTAGCCTATGTCACCAACAACATTTTATTAGATTACACACATTCTCCACAACCAAGGCTTAGCAAATATGGGATGAAAAAGTGAGCAGTATTACAGCAAACTGAAATATGTTAACACTTATCTCTGCTGCCACAATAAAAATCTTTTATTAACTTTATATTAACTTTTAAACTCATATTTATGTAAAATTCGCTATATTACTCTACCGAATGTTTCTGGCAGTGTATTTGCAGGTTCAGAAGCTGCATTCAGCATTCAGAAGATCATTCAGCTTGTTAACAAAGACATGTGTACAGCTGTCGATGGCTGCGCTCCAAATTACACACGCTCTCTAGACCAGTGCCCTACAAATAGTATAAGATAATGGTTTGTGCACAATATGTAGTGCACTCAACATGTAGTAGTTTGGAATTCAGCCCAAGAGAGGGGCTCAATGTGTGATTTGTACTGTATTATGACAGTTTTGGAAAAGGGTATTACACTCCGCAACATGTAGGTGGACCCCATGAGGTCAAAACACCAACTCTCATTAAGTATACCTTTAAGTTTACTTTTGATGCTATAGAATCTGTATGTGTTGGAGGAAGCACTCTCAAATAAGGGTTGCACAGACTAGACAACTTCAGTAATTGCTGCTGTGGGGATGTCGACTAGCTGTAGTGAAGAAAAAAAAACCTTGAGGCAAACAGCAAGGAGACAGAGGCAATGTACTTTGAGAGTAAATGTACATTGAGAGTCTGCCAGCCAATTCAACAGTCATCTGCAGTGACTTTGCTTTTCCTTTAAAGCTAAATAAAATAATTTATTTTTTCACTATGGCATCTTGAATGTTGTTCTGAAAACAGTGCTTTTGGACCCACAGGTTGTACAATACTGTCCAAAACAACTCAGCTACTTTTCTTTTAACATGCTATTGAAGCTGAAGTTGAACATGGTGGAAATACCTCCCAGATGCTGCTGTAGACACTGAATTCTTTACCTGTCATTAAGTGGTAAGGAGCTTTTCTACCATGCAGCATGCTGTCAGTTTCAGAATCAACATTTTTAGCTGATCTGCCAGTTGTTCATTTTAAGAATTGGCATGTCTGTTTATTACATTCAGCCCCCCTGTACTCTGATACCCCTAAATAAAATCCCATGTGACCAATTGCCTTTAGAAGTCACCTAATTAGTAAATAGAGTCCACCCGTGTGTAATTTATTCACAGTATAACTACAGCTGTTATGTGAAGGCCTGAGAGGTTTGTTAGAGAACATTAGTGAACAAACAGCATCATGAAATCCAAGGAACACACCGGACAGGTCAGGGATAAAGTTGTGGTGAAGTGTGAAGCAGGGTTAGATTGTATAAAAATATCCCACACACAGAGCACTGTTCAGTCCATCATCCGAAAATGGAAGGAGTATGGCACAACTGCAAACCTACCAAGACATGGCCATCCACCTATACTGACAGCCCAGGCAAGGAGAGCACTAATTAAAGAAACAGCCAAGATGCCCTTGGAAGAGTTGCAGAGTTCCACAACTCAGGTGGGAGAATCTGTCCACAAGATAACTATCAGTTATGTACTCCACAAAGCTGACCTTTATGGAAGAGTGGCAAGAAGAAAGCTGTTCCCATGTGCAGTTTGCCACAAGCCATGTAGGTGACACAGCAAACATATGGGAGAAGGTGCTCTGGTCAGATGAGACCAAAGTTGAACTTTTTGGCCTAAATATCAAACGCTATGTGTGGCAGAAAACTAACACTGCACATCACCCTGAACACACCATCCCCACCGTGAAACATGGTGGTGGCAGCATCATGCTGTGGGGATGCATTTCTTCAGCAGGGACAGGGAAGCTGGTCAAAGTTGATGGGAAGATGGATGGAGCTAAATACAGGACAATCCTGGAGGAAAACCTGTTAGAGGCATCCAATCTGACTGAGCTTGACCTTTTTTGGAAAGAAGAACGGCCAGAAATTTCAGCCTGTAGATGTGCAAAGCAAAAGGTGCTCCTACAAAGCATGGACTGAATACAAATGCATGCCCCACTTTTCAGATTTTTATTTATTAAAAACTTTGAAAACTATGTATCATTTTCTTTTCACTTCACAATTACTTGCTACTTTGTGTTGGTCTATAACATAAAATACATTTAAGTTTGTGGGTGTAGTGTGAAAAAATGTGGAAAACATCAAGGGGTATGAATACTTTTGCAAAGCACTGTATAATCCTAACCATAAGTGTGGTATTGGCCATGTTAATTGCTTCATACAGATTTATCCTCATGTCTAATCTCATTGAAGCATGTCTTCAGATGGCACAGTGATGGATTTGATCTAAAATAGATCACAAGGTTTTGCACAAACTTGTGAAGTCCTTGAGTACACTCTGTGATTAAAGCAAATACTAAGAAACTCTGAAATTCATGTAAATATTTCAAACATTCTTTTAATATTTACAAAATATTTTTAAAGTTGTTGCCAATTATATAATTTGTAATGAAAATTGTTGTACAGCCCCTGGAAAAAATGATGGAATCACCACTCAGGGAGGATGTTCTTTCAATTGTTTAATTTTGTAGAAGACAGAGACATGCCACAAAACATCTTTTTTCAAAATTCCAACCTTCTAGCATGAAGAAACAATAAAAAAAGAAAGAAATATAATTGTTGTAGTCAGTCACAGTTGCTTTTTTAAGATAACATAGAAGAAAAAATATGGAATCACTCAATTCTGAGGAAAATATTATGGAATCATGAGAAAAGCACTGCACCATTAGGACTTTGTTGCACCACCTCTGGCTTTTACAACAGCTTGAATACTCTGAGGCATGGACTTAACTAATGACAAACAGTATTCTTCATTAATCCGGCTCCATCTGTCTCTTATTGCTGTTGTCAGATCAGCTTTGCAGGTTGGAGCCTTGTCATTGACCATTTTCTTCAATTTCCACCAGAGATTTTCAACTGGGTTGAGATCTGGAGTATTGAGATTTGCAGGCCAGGCCATTGACATTATATGTCTTTCTTGAAGGAAGGTTTTCCTGTACTTTGCCCTATGGCAAGATGCTTTATCATCTTGAAAAATGAAGTCATCATCACCAAACATCCTTTCAACTGATGGAATAAGAAAAGTGCCCAAAATTTCAATGTAGACTTTGACATTTATTGAAGATGTAATGACTGCTATCTCCCCCGTGCCTTTACCTGACATGCAGGCCCATATCATCACTGACTGTGGAAATTTAGTTGTTTTCTTCAGGCAGTCATCTTCATAAATTTCATTGGACTGGCACCAAACAAAAGTTCCAGCATCAGAGTCTTGATTCATCACTGAAGATCACTTTCATCCAGTCACCCACAGTCCATGATTGCTTTTCTTTAGCCCACTGTAAGCTTGATCTTTTCTGTGTAGGCGTTAATGATGGCTTTCGTTTGGCTTTTCTGTATGTAAATTCCATTTCTTTTAGATGATTTCTTACACTTCGGTAACAGACATTGACTCTAGGTTTCTCATTTGTTTTGTTGTGCATTTTCTGTTTTCAAGACATATTGCTTTAACTTTTGTATCTTGATGCTTTGATGTATTCCTTAGTCTACCAGTATGCTTCCCTTTTACAACCTTCCCATTTGGTTTGTACTTGGTCCAGATTTTAGACACAGCTGACTGGGAACTAACCAACATCTTTTGCAACATTTCGTGATGATTTAGCTTCTTGAAGACATTTTATAAACCTCTCCTTTGTTTCAACTGACATCTCTCATGTTGGAGCCGTGAATCATGTGCAACAGCTCTCCAAGGTGTGAGCACTCTTTTTTACCTGAAGACTAATTAGCAGATTTAATCTTATATGGGTGTTTTTTTAGAACTAGAATTATTCCATAATATTTTCCCCAGAATTGAGTTATTCCATATTTTTTCCTCTATGTGAAAAAAAAGCAGTTGTGACTGACTACAATTATATTTCTTTCTTTTTTTATTGTTTCTTCATGCCAGAAGATTGAAATTTTGAATTTTTTTTGTATTTATTTATTTTTCTGCAAAATTAAACAATTGACGTCCTCCAAGACTGGTGATTCCATCATTTTTGCCAGGAGTTGTATTACATTAGAAAAGAATGCAAAATAGAAGCATGTTCACTAGGGCGCTCAGACTTTTGGACACCACTGTACATAAGTATCTCTACAATCGTATGTTTTTTTTTTTTGTTGCATCCAACCCAGTGTCACTGAATTACACCTAATGTCATAGAAACCTTAGTGCACTATATTTGTGCGGTGTACTTTCTTGAGACTTCATTAAGAATTAGATGGAGATAATTAAAAGATTAACAACAGAAACAGCCACAGTAAATGATGGAAAACCTGATCTCCTCATAATGAGCTTGCCAGGTTATTATTTCCTGCACCCTTTCCCTTTTTAAAGAACTTGTGCATCTGATGTGATCATCATGTTTATTAAGAAAGAGTTTTCTCGTTAAAGAGATTACACACTGATGAAATCACGTCTTCAGAAAGGAATGTCCTTGGGATCATTTTTTCTTTTAAAGGTTAAACACTAATTTAAAACAGTCTTTCCTCCTCCTCTAAACAAGCATTCAGAGGACTGATAAAGTGATAAATCTCATTATGAAACTGAAAGAAAACAAAAAGCAAAAGATCAGAATTTTAATATTATCTTCCTCTGTTAGGTAAATATTTATTCTCACAAGGCAGAAATGATGCTTCTAAATTCTGATGGTAAGATTGAGTGTTATCAAAATTGTCATCTTGGATGAACTCAGAATTTTCGCCCAACAAACTTTTGAGCGAAATGACTCTCCCGTCTTTGATCTTCTGCCTCCCTGCAGTTACTTTTGGGCCTGAAATACTCTTTTGATCAATAATGGCTCCGAATACACAGGCATGAGAGTGAGGTGGGAATTCTGACACTACTGACAGAAATTCTTTTAACAGGCCTAGGATCTCATAAAATTACAAGACCCATTTCAGTGCCAATCGGTCTAACACAGTGAAAAGGCAGGTGGTTCAGTTTAAGATCCTGAGTGCTGAATGCATTTAAACTCAGACGACTGTCTAATGATTACACAGCCTTAACCTCACTGTTTTTCTTTGCCTCAGTGAAAAATAATGACTTGGAATAAATTGCACGTGAGGCCTGCTGATGGAGTGACCTATGAATAATGAGCTATTATAGGTGGCTGAACCACTAGCACCCAGGAGCTGTTATGCGATCTAAGATATGGAAGATGACCTTAGCATCCTGTCTACCTTCTGCCTGCAGTACATTCCTAAGCAACTCACATCAATTCTGTTTACCCTGCCTGCCATCTCACTGGCCTCCACAAAGGGGAAAAATGATTCTCCCAGATATGGTCCTTTTTTTAAAACATGAGAGATGACATGAAAATGGTATCTGCTACTGGATTTGTCATGCATATTAAAATGATAAAAATACAAAATGAAGTCCAGGGGCTCTCTATTCATGCATGTGCAAGGGTAATTTGCTTAATAATCATGGAACATTACTAATCTGGTGGAGTATGAACCAGTTTTTTTCTGTTTGCAGCTGCCTTTTTTATACTCAGAAACACACTGCTACTGATGTGGATGGAGTGATGCCATAGGGAGTGTGACATTATAACTCTGCCAGCATGGTGGTATTTTCAGACTGCCAAGACCCCTTCTTAACAAATACAATAGCAAAATTTTATTTTCTTGACTTTCAGTTATTGTTTGCCACAAAACTAGTTGTAATGCATAGCAGTGAGGAATATGACCAGTACAAGAATAAGGTGAAATACATTTCTGAGGTGTCTGAGGTGTCAGTAGCAACAACCCCATAGACAAAATGTGTACCTAAAGAATGTAGTAGTGATGTGGGGTTTAAAAATTCATGATGGTTGAGCTGTTATGCCCTGTTATGTAGAGATCCTGGCTAGTGAAGTGCTAGATTTTTGCTTTAATCATTATTCACTAGCTGGTGCTACTTCACAAAACCATAATGAGCTAGTGCTAGTTTTTGAGTTATTACCCAAAAAGTGCTTTGATCCTACACCACTTCAAGGGGTTGCTAGCATGAAGGGCAACGCACACCTAGGGACACACACTTTTTATATTCCATATCAGACATGCTGGGCTACAACCATACCAAGTGTCACACGGATTAGTGAAGTCTAACTATATGATATTGTTGATGAAAAATTGGTGATGAAGAAGAAGAAGAAGAAGAAGAAGCTTTGACAAAAGCTAAATAACTGCCAGCACAGCTGCAGTGGTCATAATTATTAACAATAAGTATGTGAGTGAACAAAATGGTGGTCTCTCACTTTTGCACAGTACTGTATATAAATAATATCACAGTTAATTCATCATTATACACCAACATTAATTTATACATTAATACTATAAAATGTAGAAAGCATTCTATGGTGTTTGTTATATACAACTTTGATAAAGCCTAAATAGAGATCTGTGTTCTCAGTTGACACCATCCATTGTACCGCATTTATTTGCAGGATGGCTTTATTTTTTATTTTGTTATATATTATTTCCACATGAGTACAACATAAACTGTTCAAAGGCCACAAATGCCCACTTTCTAAACAGTGAACTATTTACAGGCCCCACTATTTTATCCCTTTCCCTTAAATCAACTTATTTGTGTGGCTTTATGTACAAACAACAGTGATTTTCAACCTCTCTTTCTCCCTTAGAATCAGTTGGCTTGCCATGATAAAGAAAGTGCTAAAAAGAGTCTACTGTCAGAAATTCAGTATAACCATTATGAAATTGTTAGGATTTATAGCATGAGCTATCATAGTAGGTATAACTATACAACTATTTTGCATGCACACACATAAACAAACACTGAAAGATACATAGATAACAATACCATTTGTGCATCTATTTGTTTTTTTTTCCATGTCTGTAATCACCCTGTGGATCTTCCAAATTGCAAGCATAGTAAACATGGCAAAGATTGCCATTAGCCAGCTCTTTCATTCAACAAAAGAAACACAAAACGTACAGTTCTGTAGTTTGCCGCTTTGTACTTTAATTGAACAATGAAAGCTTAGTCTATTTATGACTGCCACAGTTTTTATCAATGTTTTTTTTCCCTCTTCTTCTTCTTAGTCTGATTTTTGTCCCATCAATTTGTGGGTGATGAACTTCTCATAGTTCATATACTTAGACTTCACCAATCCACATGAATCTTGGTACGGCTGTAGCCTCACATGTCTGATACAGAATGTAAAAAAATGTTTTTCAAAACTACTGAACATTTTATGGCTTCTAGGGGGCGCATTACCCTAGCTCATTACAATGCATGTATGGAGTAGTGCCACCTAGTGAATAATGTTCAAAGCAAATATCTCCAAGTTCACTAGCCACCATCTTGTGATGTAAAAGCTCAAACGTCACAAAATTTCACACTCTGCACCACAACCACATTCTTTAGACGCACACCAAATTTCGTCATATTTCAATATTTCAATATAATCAATTTTCAATATTGGTAGAACTGCTTCAGCAGCAATTTTGCATTTTGGTATGCTTATTTCATTCTTGCTCTCACTTTGTATGGTGATCATATGTGGTACAACAAAATCATGTAATATTTATGTTTATCTTGAAAGAGAGAATCCAGTTGGCTCTTCTCAGAACCTGCTGTTTTTGTTCCTGTGTCTTTCATACAGCTACTGATTAGATGGTTTTCTCAGAAGTGAAACGAGTCACACTAAACACAATTAGCAAAGCAGGATCAGCAAACTAGCCTTGCGTTAGCACCTTAAGAATATTAAATAAAGCTGCTCCATAATCAGTGCTCATACTGAATAGTCATGAATACCTGAAATATTAGAATGAAATAATACTAATACTACTTAAGGGTAGTGGGTGTAAAAGAATGAACTGATATGAACAATAACCCTGTCCCTAACCCTGTCCCTGAATTTTGGATTTTTATGCTGGATGTTAACCAGCAACTCTGTAACAAAGACACATGGTGGAGTTGTTTTTCGGAGCTCATCTAAATTCAGGACCATGAGCATTTTCTTGAGACATAACATTGAATTTTCTTTGTATTACTATGTTTACACTCATGCCTTGTGAGTTAGCCACTATTCCTCTATGGAATCGCGCCTCAAGAGACTCTTTTCATGTGGCCAACGGAATGTGAGAGCTGTGCATTCAGCCAGTGTTGATGCAGAGTGTACATCACTGAAACAGTCAAGTCTATCTGTATACTGTAAGTGTGGGCCTCTGTAATTCTGTCTCACAAATAACATGCACTGGACACAAAGCAAGATGCACCAGGGATGGTATGGATAAATAGTGATTGAAAGGCAATGAAGTTGGCCAGAAAAGTGTGAGCCTGCTCCGTTGTCATGCTCCTATGTATGCTTGTGTGTGTCACAGTGTGCCGTGCTATATGTGTGTAGTGTGTTAGTCTGTCACAGATAAAGTCATGCCATGCATATACAGTGGCAGCTGCTGATAAGATTCTAACTTGTCTTCACAAAGCTGTCAAAACTCCTATCATCGCATAGCTGGCTTTATTTATTCATTACTTGGAACATGTCGAGCACTGTTTTCATGACAAAAAATATGAAATTGGAACATGTGTGATTGGTGGTGCATGGCAACAAGACATGCTTCATCATGTCGTTTTCACAGTTTCATGCCTGCTTTCAAAGGTCACAGACCACACATTTTGTCCTGATTTCTCCATTTTGCCCTTTGCAAATGTTTATTACTTAAGCAAGATTAATAATAACTAAGTATCCATCATTCAATCTTAAAAGTCCACACGTCTCCCCAAGGCACCTGATTCTTTCTCATTAACAGTCCACTAAGTGTGTGTCAGCATTGCTAATTCAAATCATTTAAGTCAAATGAATTGCCAATGCTGAAGACACATTGCTCCAGGAGAATAATGCCACCGTCTCATACTATTGGTTTTGCATCGAACCTTTCCTTCAGCTTTCACGGTGGGACTTCCAGAGAGCAGAGAGATCCTATTAACAGGTTTTGGGTTCAAAGGCTCCCTTTCCCAACAGGTTCTCACACCTGTAAATTTTTTATGAACTTTCTCATTATTAATTACAGGTCCAGTTTATTATTATTTATGTATACAGCTTAAATAATAATTGGATTTAATAGTTTTTAATATACAGTATGTACATATAATTTTAAGGAGTGAAATGAGTGCAAAAGGAATGGTCTTGGGCTAGTTACTAGTTACTAGTCCTTCCTTTTTTCCCATTGTACTTAAATATAAAGTCAGGAATTTAATGTTAATAACTGAGTCTTACCTACATATGAGCATGCAGCTCCATGTATTACACTCTCTGTTCGACTCTTTGTACCAGGTATGTCCTGATAAACTGATACATGACGCAATTTCTTGGGGATTTTTTAATTTCTTTGGCTAATAACCAATATACAGGGGTTAGACAATGAAACTGAAACACCTGTCATTTTAGACCACAATAATTTATTAGTATGGTGTAGGG
>JAOUQY010000017.1:8217420-8229355 GCA_028566355.1 Doras micropoeus
GGCCCTACACCATACTAATAAATTATTATGGTCTAAAATGACAGGTGTTTCAGTTTCATTGTCTAACCCCTGTATGTTGCCATAAAATTATCAAAATGACTGATTATAATGTAATTAAATTGTTTAATGTGATTAAAATATTATCCAAAACCAAATCTATATTAATCTTTTAAGACAAAACTGGAAAATAGGTCAGTACCTGTGAGTTGAAATTTGCATGGGTCTATAACATAACACACTAAGAGCCTAAATGTAGCCAATTACTGGTGACTCAAAAAGCTGACTATAACTTGTAGAGCTGCAATCTGAAAAATAATTTAACCATGCATTATGTTTGTAGCTTAGCATAGAAAAGACCAACCAGTCTGATGCAATTGACTGCCTGAGTGTGAGACTAAATTATATAATAATCTAGAACAAGGCACCTACCAAACCTCAAAGTTCAGATTAACAAAAACTCTGACATTTATGGCAGCTATCTTTGTTTAATTTGGTTATCTGATTAGCCTAAAACATTCAGCTGCTCATACCCCATAGCTGAGGATAGCCTAAAAGAAAGTAATTATAGATATGGGCAATGTATGAAAGAGAGGACAGATTATTACTAGGCCTGGTCGCCTGTCTTAATGGAACAAATAATCCCATCAAAAGTGAAATGCACTAAAGGTCAAACCCAGTAGACAGAGAGATTATCATCATACAGCAGTATGTGTGTGAGGGAGAGACAGATAGAGAGATTATTCTGGACATCCAATTAGTGTTTGTCCAAGTAGTGACATTTCTATTTTGAGTGCAACATACTGGGTTAGTAAAGACTAACCAAAGGAACAGTGGTAACAGTGTGTAAACTTGTCCACAGAAAAAAATGTTTACACAGTGCAGCATGTGGACAATTTTACAATACAGAACAATTCGTTAGTAAAGAAATGCTACTCAAAAGAACAAATTGTAAAGTTATTTACACGCTGCATTATATAAACATTTAAGAAGAATTTTACACAAAGGGCAAACACACAGCCAGACATATACACACTCATATCCGGGGGCAATTTAGTGTGTCCAATTTGCCTGACTTTGTCTTAGGACTGTGGGAGGAAACCAGAGCTCCTAGAGGAAACCCATGGAGAAACAGGAAGAGCATGCAAACTCCACACAGAAAGAACCCAGGTTCTTCTTGCTGTAAGGTGACAGCGGTACAAACTGCACCAACATAAGCATGTGTTTTAACCCTTTCTAGGCTTACTTACATTAAACTGTCATGACAACTGAAGGACTTTGTAGGTCAGTACACTCCTGTTATGTCTGTCTATATGATTTTTAGATTGTGACAGTGTCATGATACTGTAATGTGTTATGTGTATTTTAGTATCATTTTAGTGTTTATACATTAGGGATGTAACTGAATGAACATTTTTTTTAGAATGACCAGATTACATGTTCTAAATACAAATAAATAAACAAACAGATATGAACAACAGTATTAGGCTTTTTTTTTTTTTGAAAGCTTTCCAGGAAATTTCACAGGCCATCTGGTCGGGACTAGACGTATGCATCAAAATCGGAATTCTGTGGAACACCAAAAAAGGCGTGCAAGCAGAAGGTTTTTCATTTCATTCAAAGCAAAGCAGTCAGATATTAAACCTGTGAGGCAGAGATAGACCTCCATGATGCATTTACAGTATTCATTCATTCATCTTTAATTTAAATTAGGGTACTATGTTGTTTATATTTTAAGAAAAAGAACAAATGGCATCTCTAGTTGAGACCTATTATGAACTCAAACCTGTCTAGTTTAAGCCACACACTTTTAGGATTTAAATCTGAATACAGAACAGATACAGATATTTGGAGCAGTAAACAAATAGAGATGCAGATTGTGGCATTATATTACACCCCTATTATATATTTTTTAGAAAAGCTTAATGCAATGTCATGACACGTTGTTTACGATGTTTGAAATCTCACATCAACATTATATCTGTCACTAATGATATAACTTAATACTATTAATATACCATAACTACTCTGCTAACAAAAACAACAAACTGTCATTTAACCTCTAAAGGCAAGATGGCAGCTCTTTAGATAAACCTTTATAAATGTTTATATGTCAGTTTTATGCCAGGTGTCATGAAAACCTAATGAACCCCACCCTTAATTAAAGTGCTGCCAGTAAAGGTTTGTGTCCCAGGGCAAACTGCATGTGTGGGTCCACTGAAAATTATCATTTAAATAACATTTTTATATGAATGTAGTGGATTCCAGTGCATCTACAGTACACAAACACACTGAGTAGAGCTTGAGAGTGTGTTGAGTAACAGATTTTGGGGGAATTTCTACAAAATGAATATTCCCATAAGATCCCATGGCAGATGCAGGACTGACAGATTAAAAAGTGTACTGGGAGAAAAGCAAGCAAAGCTAATTTACAACTGGAACTGGGAATGAAATGAATGCTTTGCTGTGAAGCAGACATTCCCCATCTGCCTCGCCAGAGCCAACCAGTCAGTCCATCTGCTCTAAAACTCTTTTTCTGTAGCTGTCCTAAAAACATCTCAATTCCAGAGCATTGCTAAACTTCAGTTTAATTTAGAAATGTATGACATATACAGCAATTAGAGGATATGGAGAAATTCTATGTGGATTATTCATGAAAAATTAGAGCAGCAGTACAGGTAGGTAAAAAAAAAAAACTAAACCTAAGTACATTGTCTATTTCATATTGTATTTGCACATAAGTTGAATTCAACTCACAAATCCTCGACTCCCCCTAATTTTTCTGGGGTAGTATACATTTCACCTGACACCAAGTGTACTCTAATCTCAGTCAAGGTTTTTGCCAAGCTGCACTTCAGTGACAAATGTCTGCCAACTAGACATTCACCTCATACCCCATTCCTGCACAAATCTGTGGGCTGGCAGATAAATTGCCTCAAAAAGCAGCCTTCAAAGCCACCTCATCTCCAAGCAGCCAAAGCTGGTGGCAGCCATGCACTGTGGATGATTCACATTTCTAGTCGTAATTACCAGGGTGACATTTCCTTTTAATTAGACTACCAAAGACACTTTGCTAGATTCTTTTTTTTTTTTTTTGAAGCAAAGGTCATCTCTGGCAGAAGTCAAAGTCTTGCCTTGCTTCAATTTGTGATTGAGAGGCCAGGGGATAATTGATTTGACCGTACACAGTGCTTGTGCTCAGTCCAGATGCATCAGAGATGCAGCCAATACAATAAAAATTATTTACAAGGTACTTTAAGCCTCAAATAAGCTGGGCCAAGACGGAGAGTGGGTGAGGTGCTTCTTGTATCATTGTATACTGTATGCATAGTTTCTATTAAACCTTCAACAGAGTTGGAGAAGGGCATAAATTGTTCGAATCTTTAGGATTAATGTAGCAGAGAGCAAATTTAGATGTGACTGGCAGCTCTGTTTGCCTGAATTTGCACTGAGCATACTACAGTGATCAGGACAATACCATCTGTGCACCATCATTATAAAAGACGACTCTGACCCTGTTTAAAATGCACAGACTAGACAGAATGCATACTCATAACACAGCAGGTTTCTTTTCTAACATGCTCATTTGTTCTCATATCCACGAGAAAGACTGGATGGTTGCTATGGAGAAATGCTTCATGGTAGTGATGGACTGAGTTGTCTGTCTCATAGTCTGCAGGTCAGTGAGACACATCACATTCAAAACCGTGCATGAACGGTCATGTTCTGAAATCACCCCAGCAGTAAAGACAGGACATGAACTACCTCTGCCAGACAAAAGTATAATGCTTTAATATTTATATAAAATATGATGCTTTACTTTATTTATTACATGATAATAATATATTACATGACAGCATGTAAACACATTTCCATGGCTGTGATGGGAGGCTTGACCTACTCCATGGGCGGCAGTGGTCAGCTGAATATTCCCCCAGGAGCCGTATGTGAATCAGGTATTTTACCCAGAATTTTGTTTACACTCATAATTAACTAATCAGGGCAGTGGTGGCGTGAACCAGCCTCGAGGTGTTGCCTAGCAACCTTGCTGCTGTGATCTGGAATGGCACTCGAGGTGTAAGAGTCACTGCAGTACTTCTTTACTGTTTTGTGAATTTCCACTATGCCTTGACCAGACTGACTCTCTTCACACATTCAGTTATGGGAAAACCAGACTGTAGCAAGCTGTATCACCTGGCCTTTCTATATTACTGTTTGGATTTTGTTGTTCTTCTTCACCGATTGAAAACAACTGTCTCCCCTAGTATTATAAAGCTGGACAGGACAGAAAATTGTACAAATTTACTCCAAGCCATTTGACCAACAAATTAATTTTTTTAATCATTTGTCGCATGCCTTTACCTAGGGTATAGCATAGTTTCCCTGTACGTTCTAATATTCAGCCAGAGAAAAATGTGGTGGACAAAGAGCAGAATTTATTGCAGCAAAATTACACCTATATCTTTACTTATTTACCCGACGAAGATTAATAATTAATCCTCAGTATACTCGTTAAATATGGGGTTATACATATCACTAAGTATAAGTTGGATTTCTTTAGTCTTGTTTTCAATAAAACAATGTTTTTAGAGAAAGATTAGGGACTATTGTCTTTTCCATGACTGTGCATTGTTGCCATATGGCAGTTTACCAACTACCCATTTAAAAAAATGAATACTTACATTAAATAAGCATTTTTACATTTACAATTAATCACATTCAATTTTTTTATCATGGGTACTACTCACTGTTTTCCACCAAAACTTGGCCTAATAAAACTCATCTTTTAAGCCTAATTACATTTACAACTATTTGGCATTTGGCAGACACCCTTATCCAGAGTGACTTACATTTATCTCATTTACACAACTGAGCAACTGAGGGTTAAAGGCCTTGCTCAAGGGCCCAGCAGTGGCAGTGGTGTGGATTTGAACTCATGACCTTTGGGGTCAGCAGTCTAACATCTTAACCAATGAGCTACACTGCACCTGTAATTAAGCCTAAATAAGCATTTTGGCTATTTGCATAGTTTTCTTTTTAACATAGTGCAGGAGATTATTAACTGTATGCATTTATACATTTCACTAAGTTTGATGTGCTTGTACTCAATACCCTTTTTACAGATTCTCCATAATTTTACTGCAGTAGGAAGATATGTTGCACAGGCTGGAATGAATCTCGTTCTGGAAAGCTGAACATAATCAACTCTTAGCCACCATCACACAATCCACTCAACCAACTCACAACTCTTCATGCATGCCTGGTTTTCAGACCAAAGACAGCAGTACCACAGTAATTCTCACACAAATTACAGCATTACAAAACATTTAATGATCCTTAATGATCCCTGAATATGTGCAAGATAAATAGTCACAACAAGGTTAACAACCTATTTAACACCACAGCAAGCAATGAGGTCTCTGTCATGGAAATTGAATGTAACTGAATAACACATTTTTATTGTCAGTTTGACACTGTTTTAGGTTTACATGTGTGAACAAACCAGACGGGCATAAAAACTAAAAAGCCATTATGTGAGAATTTCAGTACGTTTCATCTGCTTGTGGATCTAAGTGGATCGTAATGAACAGGAACTGTCCTACAGATGAAATGATAATTTAACAGCCATTGTAGTGCATATGGGCAAAATGGAGGCTTCTATTAACAGATGCTGCCAGTTGTAATAAAGCAAGTAGCCCAAGTTTTCAAAGTAGTCATGGCAGTAGCCATTTTAGCCTGTTCATATTAATGATAACAAATGCAAAACAGATTTTCCTCATTTTCCCAGACAGCTCTATTTGTAAATTATATTGCTTGCTTATTTTTCAGTGCTTCATGTCCAACATCAAAAGAATGACTGATCACACTGGCATGGTGGAAAGCGTGCATTTAAAAACTTGCATGGAAAATGTCACACGAGATGCTTGATGTTAAAAAACCATTTGCATCTTTTCCCTTTGACGTATTTCAATGACAGAAAATATCTTCTTCTCTTAGGTGAGACCAACTCTCTTATTTGAAAATATCTTGCCAGTAATGGATTCATGGAATAAATCATCCTCCCACATGTATAGCGTCTGGAGATTTCTTTAGGAACCATGATGTGACACCATGGCATAGCCTGATATGACTCAAATTACACTTTAGCTCAAAGGAGAGACATACAGGAACATGTAATTGCCTGCTGAGGCCTGACAGGTTCTGCCAACTATTCTTTAAAAAGTAATTTTCTTTACACGTCTTGTGCTACATTGTTGATATTTGAAAGAATGCACCAAAATATAATAAACTTCCCTGTATTTTGGAAGTAAATGGCAAATATATATATCATCGGTATATATTCGGCTCATCGGTAAAGCAACGTGGAAGCAGTATCATGGCTTAGGCTTGCATATCTGCTTCAGGACCAGCGTCACTAATATTTATTGATGATGTAACTCATGATTGTAGCAGCAGAATGAATTCAGAAGTCCACAGAAACATTCTGTATGCCACTTTACAGTGAAATGAATCCAGTCTAATTGGGAGGAACTTCATCATGCAGCAAGACAATGACCCAGAACACACTGCCAACACAAGAAAGGGCTTCATCAGGGGAAAAAAGGGGAAGGTTTTAGACTGGTCGTGTTAATCACCAGACCTTAACCCAACTGATCATCTATTTTACCCTTTGAAGAGACTAGAGGGAGAAACCCCCTTAAACAAACACAAGTCTGGAAAAGCATCACGAACGGTGCAGCAGGTTGGTGATGTCAGTGGGTCACCAGCTTGATACAGTTACTGCAAACAAGGGATATGCAACCAAATATTATTTATTTTTTAGTTATGTTTATATATTTTATGCAACCAAAGTGTTATTTCCTTTCTATCTGTTGACTATCTGTTCCAAAACTTTTGCTCACCCACAAATTGGATGCTACCAAAGGTCCCATATTCTAAATGATTTTACCCATCTAGATTTAAGTATCAGGAAATGAAAGCTGAAAATTGGATCTATCTTCTCAAATTCATCTTTTGATCTTAAACCTAAATGTCTTCGGTGCATAGCAAAACAAAAAAAACCCACCTTGCTGTTCCAGCACTTTTGGAGGGGACTGCATGTATACCGATCTGTTTTAATTATGTTTTTCAATATACAGAGCACAAACAACATCTATCAGTGGAATCATCAAGGCAAATCATTCCCTTATTATTCTTACATTGTAGAATAACACTTGAGTAGACACAAAGCCTTATAGAACAAAAGTCATTTTTACAGAAGGGTAATGCTCACTGATGCACACATTAGCGTGAAATGAATCTAGTCACAGTTCATTTGCTTGTTCAGGCCATGTAGTCGCCTCTGTCTGTCTTTACTTCTGTCTCCACATCTGACATGTGTCATATCGGCACATTCTCCTCCTGTGTCCATAGCAACTGAGTCCATCTCCCGATCCCGGCTACAGAGCTGACAGCGGATCGCCATTAACACAATGTGCTACACACACTTAAGGATTGCTTACAGCAATTTAAGAGATTGGGTAACTGCTGGAGCCTCTTCAGAATTGTAAACAATTGTACATGGTTATCAGAATATGTCGGGTAGTGTGTTTAGTTTGGTTTTTTGTACAGTGCTGTGTGCGGTGAGTTCATACCACCTCATAAAGACCTTTTTTTATATAAGATATTTTGAGAATAATCCAGAAATTTTGAGAAGTCCAGGTTCTTTAAAGAACTATTTTAAAATGACAGAATCTTACTATTTTTGTATTATTTCTAATTATCACCTGCCATAGAGACAAAATGTTAACCTTACACACAGGGAGTTCCAACAAGTGATATTAGGCAGTAGTGCTGCAGCTTAAAAACAGGATATTTTTATTCATACTGGTCCTAATCCATAGTTGAATTACACACTCTTAGGGTCATATTCTGAGTTCAAATCAGACGTCAACATTCACAAACCCCATTTCCAGAAAATTTGGGACACTTTCTTAAAATGCAATAAAAACCGAAATCTAAAAAGGTTATATAAGTAACACTGGAAGGTTTCACAATTTGCAGGTTAACTGGTAACAGGGGACGTCATCAAGACTGAGTATGAAAGGAGCGCCACTGAAGACTTGGTCTTTTCAAGCAAGGCTGGGGCATGGTTCACCAGATCAGATTCGGAGTTGGGTTATACAGGTACTTCAGTAAGTTTCCTAGATACTGTGTGTAGTTCACACCTCTTGAGTTTGCCAGATATTTCTTGAGCAGAAATGTCCAAGTTGTATTTTTTTAAATGTATGTCCAGCACACTGCCTTTAAACACAAGCACTTGCTTTTCAGCCTGAAAAAATGACTTGAAGTAGCAGATCTTATTGCTGTCAAACATAATACAATGTGACTAAGGCTTTGGGCTACTGATCAGAAAATCATGAGCTTAAATCCTAGTAACTGCAAGCGGCCACTGTTGGACCCTTGAGCAAGCCCTTAACCCTCAGACCTCCAGGGGAGCTGTAGCATGATGACCCTGCATTCTGACCCCAACTGCCCAATAATCTTGCACACGTAAAGGAAAGAATTTCACTGTACTGCAATGTATGAGTGATAGTAAAGGCTTTTCTCATATTCTAAAAATGAGATATATATAAAAAAAAAACAATAAAAATGGAAAATGACTAATACAGTCGTATATGAATGAGACAGTGGTAATATATAGCACTGTATTAATTGTTCTTGTCGTAATTACACAATTAACTACTGCAAATTTAGTTTTATTTTATACTGCTTCCACACACATTGTTTGCAGCTTTCTAAAATAACACTTCATCCAGCACACTCTATTACTATTATATAAAGAGTATTATTATATAAAGATAAGCTTAAATGCACTTCTCGGCTCTGTTTACAGCTCCCTGTAAGTGTTGTTCATAACTTTATCATTAAATTGTTCAGTTGTTCAGATATATAATGTCTCTGATTAAGATGCTGTTTCCTCTGATACACTTTAAAGAGGTGATACTATTAATTAATTGCTATTTTGATGTATTTAATATTGGGCTCTAATTGCATTACATATATAGTTTTTTTAGTGAATGTACAATTTCCAAAATATGCTTATTGCATGAGTTGGCAGCACACAACAAAAATGGGCTTAAGGAAAAAGGTCAGAATTGCATGCTACCGAGAAGCACCTCTGCTTTACATGAACTTCACTATGCAGCACTATGGAAATCCGGCACTATGGAAAAACTATAATAACGAGGCTCTTTTTGTTATTATCATTATCTGCTTTATACTACCATAGGATCAAGTGATATTTTATAGTCTGCCACTCAATTAACGTAGATATGAGCTATATGAGCTAGCTAATCAACAAGCAAAATGCTTGTTGAAAAAGAAAATGCTATTATTTTTTCCATGAGGCGAATGTAATATGAAATTATGTAATTGAAGGTCAAGATCAATACTGATTAAAGGTGTGATGAGATTAAAATACAGGAAAAAAATAATAAATTAGATTTACTGTACGTGTGTGCTCTGTTGATAAAGTTTCTGTAGAATGATGTAGAGAAAACGTCTTTGCTGTTGGCAGCAGTGGTGAAAAAGTTCAGTGAAAACCTACTATGAAAACAGGTTTACCATCGTCATAGCACTGTTTAGTAGTGCAACTTTCTCATTACTTTTAAATACTGACACAATTTCAAGAAACTTTTTTTTTGTGTTTTCAAATGCAGGAATATGGTTTCCTCAAATGTAACTCCTATTTATGTAGATATTTATAAAACTTATTTGAATCTTGCTTTATTTTTCATTTGCATTTGCTTTGTTTTTAAAGCAAGAGAACACTCCAGAAGAGCATCCTGGTAACCTTGAAGGTGCAAACTGCATGGAGGTGTTTTCAGAAATCTAAATGCACCACCTAGAAAATCCAGTCAAGTCTTAATATGGATATGAACTTTTGGCATATAAATCTTTTAATGTATCTTTTGAACTTCAGTGGCTGATTTAAGTCAGGAACTCTGAATACAGCCCACTGAGGTTACTCTTCTTAATCGTCTGCTTATTAAGGCAAGCCACTACTGAGTGATCCTTGCACTGACTCTTCAGAATCATGTTCCTGAGCCTTTCTGAAGGTGTCACTGTGGTAATTACACAAAGGCATGATAGAATGCTGGGGCCCATGATAATTACATCAGAGATATGTTTTGTTATGCACCAAATGCTGCTTAGATTTGGGGAGACAGTACTTTAATTAATACACACTCAAGGGGCTATCAAAGTGGCCCAAGTGGCCAGAGTGATTGACACATAAATTAATATTGTCAGGACTGGAGATACATGACAGACTCTCCTTTATGCCACTTTTAAGAGGCTCAAGGGTGATGGAGTTAGCATACTCTGCAATGGTTTTGCAACAAAGGAGAGTTCTAACCTTTCATCACTTCAACTTCTGTATAATTATCTCTCTGGAGAAGCAGGAAACACTCAAAGAAAAGACAAGGTCAGCTGGATTGTCAATCATCTTGACCTGTCCACCATCTTTGACACAGTCTGTCCTTCTGTCCATCTTTTCTGACCTTGGCATCTCTGGCTCTACATGGAAGTGTTTCAAGTCCTACCTGGAAGGGTGGTTCTTGAAGGGGCTCAACATCCACTCCATGCAAACTCTCCACTGGTGTCCCACAAGGTTCAGTGCACAGTCCTATTCTATTTTCACTCTACACTCGCTCACTGGGAGATGTCATTTCTTCACATGGCTTCTCCTACCATTGTTATGCTTATGACACTCAGCTCATCCTTTCTTTTTCTGCTTCTGATACTCAGGGTTTGGCTCAGATCTCAGCAGGTCCAGCAGACATTGATTTGTGGATGGCAGCCCACCAACTCAAGATAAACCCAAGCAAGATGGAGCTGCTTTACATCCCAGGAGTTGCTGGTCTTCATTGTGATTTCTCAATTTCCTTCGAGAACACCCTGATCACTCCATCTACAGAAGCATGCAGCCTTGGAGTAGTTGTCGATGATCAGCTTTCTATTGCAGCTCATGTTGCTAACCTGACTCAGTCATGCAGATTTCTCCTTTACAACATTCAAAGAATTCGATTCATTCATTTCTCTCGAGGGAGATCAACCAGGTACTTGTTCAGTCTCTTGTCATCTCAAGACTAGACTACTGCAATTCCCTCCACACTGACCTTCCTATGCGTGCCATCAAGCCCCTGCAACTGGCTTCCTGTAGCAGCTCGCATCAGATATAAAACCCTGATGCTGGCCTACAAAGACAAAAATGGTTCAGCCCCTCTCTACCTGATGGCAATGGTCAAAGCCTGATGCGTACCCAAAACCCCTCGTCATCCAGGGTCTATTGTGAGGCAAGCATCCAGACTCTTCTCTGTCCTGGCACCAAGGTGGTGGAATGCACTCCATTTCATACATTCCAACAGAGAGAAAATTATACAGAGAGCACTTCCACATGAGATGGTGTATGCATGCTGATACTACTGACATTCAACATTGCTCTCTACACCACTAAAACACACACCAGGTATGCAAATCAGAACACAAGATGCACCAGAGGCTACTCTTTTCCACTTCATCTCTGTCCTCGTTTACTCCATGGCTTCTTTGATATTCTCTAATTTCTGCTTCTTTGGGGCATGGTAGTGGATTTCCCTACATTTCTTTTTCACCTCTAACAGGGACCTTTCCATTGGCAGATTTCTCTTAAGATTGGCATTATCTTGTTCATTTCTAAGCCACAGCTGTCTGTGAAACTAAATTATTAACTGCACCAGTTGCAATATATTACCATTCCAGGTTTATGATTTTCCTCTAGTTTTATTTTCCATATTAATTCCTTATCTGTACTATTTGGGTGGTGGATCAATCTCAATACTACAGTGACACTGATGTGGTGGTGGTGTGTTAGTGTGTGTTGTACTGGTGTGAGTGGATCAGACACAGCAGTGCT
>JAOUQY010000017.1:8319623-8329963 GCA_028566355.1 Doras micropoeus
TTTAGCTTTAAAGGACAACAAAAATAAATATGGGAGCAAATCTTTATTAAGCAAGCAGGAGCAACATTAAAAATCCATGTATACCTCTAGACTTCATACAAATTGATGCCCATAAAAAAAAGCCAAAGAATAAAAAATACTTTTCCAAATGTAGTCTTCCAAAATGTGCAGTTGAAAGTAGAATCAACTTCATCTAGTTTAAAATATTGTCAGACCCGTTTTCTGCTGCCAGCCTCACTTTTTATCATCCCCCAACTAGTCGAGGGAATATTTTGCGAAGGGTATTTTTGTGTGACAAAGAGAATTGCTCTGTAACAGGGTGATAAACATAGTTTTTTTGGAAAAGCAGCACTACAGAGTGAAGAAAGCATGGAAATATTCTGATTATGTAATATTGAATATAATAAAATATTTTATATTTGATAGTGTTGTAGTGGCACAGCAGAAATGTCATCACACATCAGCATGCTTTAATGGCTTTGCCATTTGTCAGTATGTCTTAGTAATACCTCTGTGATTTCTTGTTGTAATAACATATCCTCTCTCCCTGTCTTTCTCTCTCTCTCTCTCTCTCACCTCTTTTCTTTAGGTGGAAGTGGACTGAAGCAATGAAGGCAGCTCGTAATCACCACAGAGACTGTTCTTCCACTGAAGTATTATAGAAAATTAACAGCCTCACCTCTGCTTTGCTGAAACACAACTCCCTGAGGCATATGCTGGCTTGGTTTTTTGTGCCCTTCCTTATAACAGCAAGACAAGGAGACTTAGTGAGAGGTCTTTCGGTGGATAGTAGATCAGCAAATTGAACCCAAGGAAAACTCGGTGGGATTAGATCTCCAGTGACAAATGGTGTATTCCTTTTGAAGCGCTCAGATCATATCATTTTGAGGACAAATTTATTAGAGAATTTGGCCAAAATGAAGGATAAATCATTTGTGGATTATTTTGTTCTGGTATTTGCAATGGCTAACGTTGTTCTTGCTGTGGAGGACAAAGGTATTTGTCCTAAACTTTGTGTGTGTGAGATTAGACCATGGTTTTCCCCCAGCTCTGTTTATATGGAGGCCCCAACTGTTGACTGTAATGATTTGGGACTTTTCGATCTACCATTAAGATTACCTTCTGATACACAAGTTGTTTTACTACAGACCAATAACATTGCTAAAATCGAGAACCCTTTGGAGTACTTGCCCAATATAACTGAGATTGATCTTTCACAAAACAACCTATCCTCAATAAGTGACATCAGCTTGGGCCATCTGCCTCACTTGCTGTCCCTGCACATAGAAGAAAACTGGATATGCTCCTTACCAGATAATGCGCTTTCCCAACTTGGCAACCTTCAAGAACTTTACCTAAACCACAACCTCATCTTCTATATTTCTCCTGAGGCTTTCAGTGGCCTTCACAATTTACTTAGACTGCATCTCAACTCAAACAGACTCCAGAGCATTAGCAGTGAGTGGTTTAAATCCCTGTCCAGTCTGGATATTCTCATGATTGGGGAAAACCCTGTCACTTCCATAGAAGACATGAATTTTAAGCCCTTGAGAAACTTGCGAAGTCTTGTACTAACTAGAATGAACTTATCCCATATTCCAGATGATGCACTGGCAGGCCTCGACAATTTGGAGAGCATCTCATTCTATGACAATACGTTCCCTGAAGTTCCCCACGGTGCCCTTAAGCATCTTAAGAACCTCAAATTTTTGGACCTTAACAAGAACCCAATTGAGAGAATACAGAAGGGTGACTTCATGGACATGCTGCATCTTAAAGAACTGGGTATCAACAGCATGCCAGAGCTGGTGTCCATTGACAGCTTTGCTCTCAACAACCTCCCAGAGCTGACAAAGATTGAAGCTACCAACAATCCAAAATTATCCTACATTCATCCCAAAGCTTTCTACAAGCTTCCTAGGCTGGAGACTCTCATGCTGAACAGTAATGCCCTCACGGCTATACACAGGACCACAGTGGAGTCTCTGCCCAATCTGCGTGAGGTCAGCATGCATTCCAACCCCATCCGCTGTGACTGTGTGGTCCGCTGGATGAATATGAATAAAACCAAAATACGTTTCATGGAGCCTGACTCCTTGTTTTGTGTGGAACCACCTGAGTATGAAGGTCAGCATGTGCGACAGATCCACTTCAGGGAGATGACAGAGATCTGCCTGCCTCTTATCTCTCCAGACAGCCTGCCTACTCAGGTCTCTGTGGGAAATGGGAGCTCATTGTCCCTGCATTGCCGGGCCTTTGCTGAACCAGAGCCTGATATCTATTGGGTTACACCTTATGGGAACAGGATCCTCCCCAACATGGTGGCAGATAAGTTTTATATGCACCCTGAGGGCACACTCGACATTTATGACATTACCAGGGGGGAAGCTGGACTCTACACTTGTGTGGCACACAATCTTGTTGGTGCAGATCTGAAGTCTGTCTCTGTGGAAGTCAGTGGATACTTTCCAGAGCCTACCAGCGGCTCTCTAGATGTCATCATCCAGTCTGTGCAGTCCAACTCTGTCCTGGTGTCCTGGAAAACTTCCCATGGCAGCCTGGCACCGAATATTAAGTGGTATACAACATCTGATTTCAACCATCCAACTGTAGCCTTCACAGCCAGGGTCCCATCTGACATGAGGATGTATAATCTCACACATCTCACTCCGGCTACACAGTATAAGGTGTGCGTAGACATCCACAACATCAACGGTAAACACAATACCAAGTGTGTCACAGTAAAAACAAAAGGATTAGCACAGCCTGCCAAGGATACTGTGAAGTGGGATATGGCAGTGCTCACCATGTTAGGCGTGCTTCTCACCATCATCTCAGTGGCTTGCCTGCTGATTTGTATGTTTCTGAAAAAGTACCACCATTATACAGAGCTTAGGAAATGCCCATCCAAAACATCGTTGATACCTGAGGCTGGGATGAAGTCTGCATTTACAAGTGTCCGGATTTCTGGGAAGGGGATGCCGGCTGCCATTGAAGTGAAAGCTACTGTCATAAATGTGTTGGACAATTCCTTCTAAGCAGCTCATTTAGAGAACTGAAAAAACATTTTTTTCAGCCCGACAAGGCAAGAAAGGAAAACATGCCATTTCAAATGTTTGCCTTGACAAACAGCAAACTATTCAAATGGAAGAAATGTCTTCACATTTAACCAGCGCTATATCCCCTTTTATGATCTGTCTGAGGTGGCAGCGGAAATGGAAATGAGGCCTCAAGGAAGAGGAAAGCCAAGACCCTCTGATAAATCATGGATTGCTATAATTCTGGTCATTCACTGAGTGCAGATGGTACATAAAGCAAAGGATGGTGGTATTTTGTACACAGTAAATGACTGTTAACATTGTAAACAGTAGTGAAGCAGTCCTTGTGGTGAAGCAATACCGTCTGTGCTGTACAACACCCATAGACGGGTTAGAGAGGCCAACTGTTTGTAAAGGGGAACATCTAGTAGAATAGAAAATTATAGTGACTATGGTGTACATTTTTGATGAAATATATCTTTTTTCTATTTAATAGAGAATTTTGACTACATGGCTACTATTGTTATATTCTATCCAAAAATGTAACAGATCTTCTGTGCAGTAGCCAGGCATTAAACCAGTGTGAATTAAGTACAGTATGTAAGTAACTTGCATAATGACACCACACATTTGCTGAATTAAAATGTTGTACATCATAATGAATAGATTTCAGATAAATTAAGATATACAATCTTATCAGGATTCAGTGTTAGCAAATTCAGAAAGCATACCAGTACCAGAACATCTGCCAAAAAAAAAAAAAAATCTGTAAAAGGTTGATTATGCCAGGGTAAGTGCCTACTCCAGAACATTTGTAAACCAGGAAAATGTTACTCCTAATGGTTTCATGTCAGATCAGAAGACAGATGACTGCACCCTCACATGCCAATCTCAAACCGTCATTTGAAAAATCTCAGTGCTTTGAGCATCCGTATGGTTCAAAAGCATTGCGTTCTTGCTTTTGGTGTTTAAAAGCCATTTTTATATTGACTGTGCTGTCTGTGATATCCAAGCACATTAGTCAATGAGACTGTGCAAAGAAGAAAATAATGAATAAATGTCAACGTCTTTTGGATCAGGATGTTTCCTGCTCTGCTTTCTTTTAGATGATGTGCAGGGGCTTAGAGGCTGTTAGGCATATGTATCATTATGTATCTTAGGCATATGTATCATTATGTATCTTAGGCATATGTATCATTATGTATCTTAGGCATATGTATCATTATGTATCTTAGTCATATCTATCATGAGCAGTTCTAAAAATGAAAATTGTTGGATAAAGATCCATGATGCAGGCTCATGTTCCTATACCCACAAGCCAGGATCACTGTCCAACTCTATTGAGTCTTAAATTCTGCAGATGTTTGGAAATTTTACTTGGGACAAGTGGCCGCTCATCCATAGTGGTAGGTCGGACAGAACAGCTGTTCAAAATGCAGCATGTAATTTGACAGTTATAAGCCAATGTTTCACTGAATTGCTCTCTTTTATAAATTGCACAGTTGTGGGCAGCCTGAGCACTGTCCCACTTAACTTTAAAAATGGGAATTGCAACAAGTACTAATAAAGGGCCATTGAGGCAAGAATCATACTGCCCCATATTGTCATATTGGGCAAGTTTATTACACTGCCAACAAGTTCTGATCAAACAATCAGAATTAAATTAAAGTGCAGACAGGGTGTCTGTGATATAGAAAACCTTTTGCAATGATTGGGAGAGGGAGAGGAGGATTATGGAGTGGATAATGTGACAAAATCTTGTTTTCTATACAAAGTCACTTTTTCCAGTGGCTGAATTTCTTGGGGCTAATTTTCCAGTCTTTTTGCATAGGTTTTGAGATGTAGTTTGAAATTTTTCTGAAATCTGGCAACCCCGGTAACCTTGCACACATTTTCTGTTTAGAAGACATGTAAAACTGCAAATGATGCAACTGTTTAAAGAAATATTTATATGTTGATAGTCATTTCACAACACCATATCCATCTTAATAACTATCACTGTCCTTTTATCATCCCATCACCAACTTCAGGGAGTCATATACCAAACACCATTGTTTTTATATCACTCTCCGAGTGGTGGTGATTCGCAAAACGAAAATAATGTCCCACCAAAGGGGGGTTGACTTCCACAGTGGTTGTTCTATGTCTACTAATAATATTGTATCAACTGCAACTTGAGGCTACTGCTGTCCTTGGACCACAACAGAGGACTCACAAATGTGTTGCACATTTTTCTAAGGATCCAAATGTCTGCTCCTAACCTAAACATCACAAACCATGATGAATGATTGTCAGGGACAGACTGACACAAAGGATTTATCAGATGGCTGTGCTCATATATCACTGAGGCTTTCAGCAGTGCAGGCATGGCTTTTAGAGGCTGGCTATCTGTCAAAGACAAAGAGTGGCTACAATATAACCAAAACCTCTCCAGCCAGTGTCCATCCAGGTAGACACAAACCCTCACATCTCTTCCCTTTCTTTCTAACACCCACAGAGCACTCTTTATCCTGTGAGCATCAAAATACTCCTTTGATTCCTATTATTGGACCTGACTTGATTTCAATATATTCTACATGTCTGCTAATCTTTGCTATATCCAAAATCGAGGTGCCATATAATATTCAGATAATTTGGTCTTTTAAATTAAGAAATAAAACACAGGAGGGCATAATTCTATAGAAACATAATCAACGACAGAGCACCATGTTAAGCAGAGACACCAGAGTTCATTATGTTCCCATCCTGAAGTGCTTTATTCCTGTTAAACCACAGCCACAGAAGTTTGCAAATGATTATAATTTTTTATTTATCACTAAACAATGTCATGCTTTTTAACTGTTTATAGTTACATTAACTTACATTAATAAATAGTCCATTCACAAGAGCAACACTGTAAATACCTTCAGGTGTATTACTTTGATTGAAAAAAAAATGCTCATGCGTTTGATTTTACATGATTTGATTTAAAAAGTGCATGGCTATATAAAGTATTCAACTGTATAATAAGTGGTTCCTGAAAAGAAGAGACAGGTTGTCAAGGCAGATATGCCTGCCTGTCAGACAGAAGTTTTTGTCCATATTCCTCATTTCTGCCTTTTCACATTCACCATATCTGTCTTAATAACTATCCCTGTCCTTTCGTCCTTCTTCAAGAGAAACAGGGAAACAGGGACAGTCACATAAACACAATTTATGCCACCAGATAGATATTATCCTTTCCAAATATATTTAGTTCTCTGTTTTTTGTGCACACTGCTGTAATCAGCAAATGAACAGGAATGCAGAATGCTGAATAGCATCCAGGTCTGATATACTGTAAATATTCTGCAGAAACAGACATTCTCAACAGTCATGTGATTCAGCCGTCTTCAAAGTAGCACTACTTGTATTCCAATCCCTCTAATTAACATTCTCAGCCCCTAAGTGTAAATGAGGACTGGGTATGATTCCTCGGGGAGCTTTCTGGCTAATTGGCACATGGATTCCTGAATGGATCATTGCTTTCCTGATCACTGATTGATTCCTGGTTTCTTTATCTCTGAACGCAGGTCTCTGTAACCTGGACTCCATCAAGACAGCTGAAGAATATAATCAATGGAAGGGCTAATGAGATATCCAAACACATGCATGCACTCTAGGAAGGGTGGGAAAGAGAGAGAGAAAGAAATTTGTAGAAAAGATTTGGAGACGACCCCATTCCGCGTCAAGATGACGTACTTTTGCCGTCTTTATGCGCATGCTAGAGAAAAGTCAAACTTATTGAGACTGGACACATTTTACTAATGTTAGTTCCAGTCAGACTGTTCAGTGTAATTTCACAGCATATTTAGCAATTGGGGGCTTTTTGAGAAAGACAGCATTTTAGTAGAGGCTTTAAAAACAGCAAGAGCTTTTGTGTTGAACAGTGACTCTCAGACATTCTGTGTTTGACCAGAATAATTCGGAAATGCCATTGTGGCAGGCAGAGGTGAAGCTTTGAATGCTGAACAGAACAGAGAAAACGGTGGAATTACTTGACTTAATAGGTAATTCATTCATTCATCCATCCTCACTAATCGCTTTATCCAGGTCAGGGTCATGGTGAAAACATTCTCAACAAACAAACTCGCAACCCAGACACTATTTATGCATTCGACATGGTTGAATGTCCTACAAAATACAAATATTATGTCAATAAACTGGAAAATACCATGTTACTGATACCATGATGGTCGGAAATATGTGTTCCTTATCCATGAAGATACTGTGTAATAGAAAGGGAATTATACGTACTGAGAACACCAAAATGGTACATTTTTGTCCTTGAAGAGTAGATAATAGGCTTACAAATAGAGCAGAAGGGTGGTATGATCCTTCAGGAAACCCTGCACATGATAAGGAAGCGTGCACTAAAATACTGCCTTTAGCTCTTGGCTTATTCTTCTGTGTTTTGGCTAATTAGTTAGACCGGTGTGTCAGAAGTCACCAGAAATTTGAGAGTCTTCCAGCCCTTAGAAGCTGCAAATAAAAATGTATACTACTGTTTGTAATTTGTGTTTTCTGGGACACCGTTTAGAGTAAAGTGGAAGAGTCTCACTAATTTGCATCATTAAAGAAATTATAGCCAAATATACCCTTAACAGAAAAATCCAACCTGAATGACTTTTAATCCTTATAATTAAAAAAAATGCATCCAAGATTTATTTATAGTGAAATTATCTGTTTTAGTTTTAAACGATTTCACTGACTTAACTGTTATCACTTATGTTTGGGATCATTTACATTTTTTTTTCTCCTATTAAATGCCACTTGTAGCTGTACTAACAATATCCCCTGTGATATCAGAGCACCAAATAACTACTAACCTCACAGTGAAATGATGAAAATGTAGCGACAACCAACAAATGAACACTAAGTACTTCAAAAGGAGTTAAATATAACCATATTTAATGCATTTCAGGTGGCGTTTTCCTTTAGCATCTGTACTAAAAAGACTCAAGAGTGCATGTGAGCGTTGGGCATGCAGAGATTGGATATGCCATATTCCCTTACTTCATTACATGCTTCCTTGCGAGCTACAATAACAACTGCCTTTGAAGCAGAAAGAAGTGTCTGATGTTCATTATCCTTGTGGTTGATTTCTGCATCCATTTCACCCCCTTTCCACTTGTCTCTGCCTTCCCAGCTGCTTCCTCTCACCCAAGATAAGACAAATCACCCAAATTAGACCAGATCACTGCAAAAATGATCCACAATTTCATATCGATGATAATAACATTTAACATTAATTAATCGAGGTAAATTACTTTGCAATTCAAATGAGCAGAGCGGTTAGTTAACGTTTCTAACTGGTGACAAGGCGCAGCAATCTGCTGGCGTGCTAATCTGTGGCTGCAAAGCGACAATTGTAATCAATCCCTGAAAGTTAATCTGAGATGAATGGAAAATGATGTGTGCAGTTCAGTCATGTGAGAATCAGCCATTAGAAGAACCACTGGCTGTAAAACGACTTCTACCAAATCGACTGTTAACGGCATTATCCGATCCCGAGGTAGCTATTCTGTGCTGAACTTCTGAAGACCAACACCGTGGAGTTGGACTCACTGCCAATGACCAGAGTGTCTCAATTACACTAAAGAAGTGTGTTATTGGCTTTGGCTGCTTTGTGTCTGAATGAACAGTGGTGATAACGAGAGCTGTCTGACTCTCTCTAGCAGGCCATTAGCTAGAAGCTGAGCAGGCTAAGTTGACTGGACATGGAACATGACAACTTTAGAGCCATTTTGAGTGAATACAATAATATACTCCGACTTAGCTGATGAAAATAGAAATAGAAATAGAAATAAATTGTCTGCCCAGAAATTTCAGCATGGGTTAACTGGATGACAACAGTGTGTGACAGCAATGTGTAGTCATGAAGATCACAAGGCAAATCATTTAAGAACGTGCTCAGCTCTTCATTTACAGCGTACATGTTCACCCTAGTGGCTGGAACCCAGGTGCTCTGGGATTTTCCATTTGAAAGAAAATGTTTGCAACGAAATACAAGTCAAGGTCCATTTAAATCGTCTGGAACACAAGGCATACTCTTAAAAAGGTATTTTTAATTCACTCATTCTTAATGAGTGAGCTCAAGTATCAAATACCATGATCTATAAACACAAATCAAAATATCACTAAAAGCCCAGCACATCTATCAACCAGTATTCTGCAGACTATACTACTAATGCTACTTTCACAAGCTATTTTTTTAAAGTGCCTGTCTTTCCCAAGTGTGTAGTCATGAAATCCATATGCACAGAAAGTGAGCAGAGAACTCTGGGGGCTTTTAAAGAGCAAACTACAGCTGACACACTGCTCTCTCAGCAGAACAAAACCAATGCATTTGCATGACCCGTACAATCTGCAACAAGAAATACTGATGACCCCAAACAAAATGGACTTCAGTCACAACAGTTTCTTATGACTGCAATATTGCAATGCCTACTGAAGCATATCAAGGCATGGAAATTAGGGGATGTGTGACACATTAATTGTGTGATTGCACAAGCAATCCCATATTGTTATCCATAAGTTTTATTATTATTATTATTTTTCTCATTTTTGCTGATGCTTTAGAATATTGATACACAGGTTCATCCTAATGCCTTTTTAATTGCAGTTTTAATTGCTTAATTTTACAATGAAAAGGGGGGAAATGAAAGGGGGAGTTAGATGTGGTATCTCTAGTGGTATGCAGAGGATATGCAAGCATGCTGCTAGCCACTGATGGTACAGTATAGCTGTCTGGGTCTTCACTAACCAGCTACCCTGATGCCGGTGGCCAGGGGAAAGATAGTCGTAAGCAGTGTGTAAGGAAGTGGAGGCATGACAAGTGGGCATGAGTCTGTGCTAGGCTAAAAACAAACCCTAATCAACAGTCTCTCCTGTCCATCCTGCTCTACAATATCTTTTCCCTGGACAATAAATTTAACTACTTCTACATTTCTGCATTTGGACTACGGTTAATAAATCACAAACATTTGCGTCTTTGGTTTGTTACATACGCTGTATGCTGTTTCAACCAGAAATATGCCATTATCATACTGTGCATGTAGCAACAAACTAGCTAGCTTCCTAGCTAACACAATGTTTGTAATGGTGTAGGACAATGGATGTTAACAATAGCAATAGCATCTATTACAGCGATGATGCAGCTATTCTTAGCAAACTGCTGATACGATGCTCATATTTTCTTGGGAAAGTGCATCTCTAGTTTCTACTGACCAGCAATTCAAAAATGTACTCGACTAGCCTTTAAAGCAAAAAGTCAGGATACTC
>JAOUQY010000017.1:8432370-8442994 GCA_028566355.1 Doras micropoeus
GGGAGGACATGCAGACTCCACACAGAAAGGACCCAGACCGCCCCACCCGGGGATCGAACCCGGGGCCCGAACCCGGGGCCTTCTTGCTGTGAGGCGACGGTGCTACCCACTGAGCCGCCATGTCGCCCACATTACTATTATATATTATTTAATTATTTTACATAAAATGCTGCAAAAGGAAAAAAAATGGTTGATATAAACTGTACCAGAAATACTGGTATAGCAGTTAATACTAGTGCATGTCAAAAAATAGAATAAAATGGAAAAAAATTTAATATTTTCATAATTTAATTTGAAAAAGGCAAACTGTCATATTTTATATTAATTACATAAGAAGTGATGTATTTCTAGCCTTTTTGTGTTCATTTTGATCATTAGGCCTTACAGCTCATGAAAATCAGAAATTCAGTATCCAATCCAGTAAAAACATTATACACGTGGCGTGTATCTCTTGGTCTAGCACACTTCAGCATACGCAACCACAATCATGGTTCAGACTGCTGACTTGACAGTTGTGGAGAAGACGATCATCAACACCCTCCACAAGGCCACAGAAGGTCATAGCTGAACAGGCTGGCTGTTCACAAAAGAAATATTTTAATCATTCATGAGCTACAAGCCACAATGATCAAAATGGAGAAAAAAAAACTGTCTCTTGACATGCAATGAATATAAAACATGACAGTTTACATTTTTCAAATAAAATTATGAAAAAAAGTAAAATTTCCCCCTACAATATTTTTTTTGAGATGAGGGAATGTTGCACAGTCCTTATGCTGATGTTTGTTGAGGCCCCAGCATTGAATTCAGATGTTCCTTGAGGCAGTGCTGCATGCCTATCACGTGAAACGATTCTTTCCAACCGACATCTTTTTTACGGCCACACTGCTGTCGTAAGTTTGAGGTTTTCCAGAATACTTGTAGTCACTGTACAACCTTAATGCTCATATGTGAAAATCCAAACTTTGCTTCTACCACCAAAATGCTATGACCCATCTCACAACTATTAAACTGCATTGAAAATCACAAAATTGTGACAATTTGCCATTCTCACAGCAGAAACAGCTCTAGAAGGTTCCATAGATGTCTATCGCTTTATATATGCACTGGTGGACACAACCAATGACATGCATAGGTGGTGTTGCTATGTATTTTGCATATGTAAATGCCCAAGTATTTTGCATTTGTATTATGATCCAGTACCAGTTTTTCTGGTACTTCAGTTTATGTTTCTAGATGTGATCACCCAGAATGGGCAGTGTAACTCAGCTCTTAAGATGCTGCACTACTGACCAGAAGGTCATGAGTTCAAATCGTACCACAGCCAAGCTGCTACTGCTGGGACCCTGAGCAAGGCCCTTAACCCTCAACAGCTCAGTTGTGTAAAATGTAAGTCGCCCTGGAGAAAGGCATCTGCCAAATATAAGGTTCAGCTACATAGGCCAGAGAAAGAGGTGACAGGATTAGAATTCTATCCGTATTTACCATCATTAGATGTTCTCAAATTGTGTCAGATTATTCTTATGTTCCTTATAATTCTTCTATCATCCTTATACTTTTACTTGTATAATTGTTTAACCCTTTTGTCTAAGAGGTTTAACTATCCTATTATGTTTACAAATCATTACATCATTGATGTTTGAAGGTCAATTTTGACCCTGTATGGCTAAATCACCTCAAAACAGTCCTAAAAGACTTTTACATATTTCATTCTTGACATGATTTCTGGACTATACAAATGCCAGATTTGTCATTTTTTCAAGGTTAGCCTTTTATTCTCTAAATGTTATCTTTGATTCTAGCAGTTAACTTCAGCCACAAATGTCACCTAGCAGCAGGTCACTGATTCACCTCCCTTTCTCAACCCTATTACTAACCTAACCTCTACCCAAAAGCATACGCTTTCACACTCCCACATTCACATATTTCTCATTTCCTCATTGTCACAACTGAGCAAGCAGCTCCCAGCACATCCGTGCTCGCTTCATAATGTGCTGTGTTCACAGGCACGGAGACAGAAGTGAGAAAGCACTAGGCCTGTAATCTCTCTCTCACATGCACCCTCATTCTCGCACTTTCTGTCACATTAAATTAACAAGTGATGAAACGCTCTAGTCTGATATGAGGGCGAATGTACCCCTCCACATTTCTCCACAGTTTCATCCAAGCAGTTAATTAGAAGAAACCAGTTCATTTTATCTGTCTTTTTCTTTTAAATGCAGCACAATTACACTACTGTACATGCCCTTTACAGATGCCTTTATTAAACATTCACACAACCTCATCGTTTAATGTTGTAAAGTAATGATGTTTGCACTTTTCTGTCAGGCTTATCAGGCCTGAAAGATGTTCTTGTGTTGTACGGGTTACGCTGTGATGAGCTGTGCTGTGCCAAGTAGATTGTGTACGGTTTGCTTGTGGCCTGACAGAGCTCATACATAGATAAAGAGGACATATGTTTTCTCTCTGAGAGTAGAAGTAAAAATCTGAGGGCAGGAGGTGCAGGAAAAGTCACAGAAACAGGGTGACATTGTGTTTAACAAGAGCGCAGGCTTATCCCCAGGAGCTTGAGATCATGGTTCAGGACACCCAAATACAGTATACGCTTATACACTCATCAAATTGAACTTACTGTGTACAGGTATGCAAAGTGTGAAAGTATGAATATGTATAGTAAAGAATACAGAATAATATAACAATAATAAATCTGCCAGGGAGACACAGTGGCTCGGTGGGTAGCACCGTCGTCTCACAGCAAGAAGGTCCCGGGTTCGATCCCCGGGTGGGGCGGTCTGGGTCCTTTCTGTGTGGAGTCTGCATGTCCTCTCTGTGTCCACATGGGTTTACTCCGGGTACTCCGGTTTCCTCCCACAGTCTAAAGACATGCACGTTAGGTTGATTGGCATCTCTAAAGTGGCCCTAGTGTGTGAGTGTGTGTGTGTGTGTATGTGTGCCCTACAATGGATTGGCGCCCTGTCTAAGGTTGTTCCTGCCTTGCGCCCTAAGCTGCCAGGCTCACCCAAGACACTGAAATAGGAATAAACGGTTAAGATAATGAATGAATGAATGAATGAATTCTGCCATTCGACCCTCCCATGTTAACTGTCTGCATTTCTTCTACCAAAAGAATGCAGCTTAAAAACATAAAATATTGTTCTAAAAAAAATAAGAACTCTGCCATGGGATTATCAACAATGGAAATAATGGCAAGTTTCATAATGTTACCTATAAGACAGCTAAAACAGTGTGGCTCAGAAAGGAACACAGAGAGAAGTTAAAATTCTTGCAATCATTCCTGCATTTAAACTTTTTTGTTTTTATTTCCCAGTAAAATATGACACTCATTTCAAATATAAGCATGCTAAGTAAACAAAATCCACATAAATGTCTATATAGTGAAATATAGTATACATAGAGTGAAAATTTGCAACATTTCTCCAATTGCACATTTTGAGAAAAAAAAAACATAAACCAATAGCAGTTGGAAGATTATCACATAGATGTTTGAAACCCCCTATTTGGGACTACAAAAAAATAAATAAATAAATAAATCCATGGCACAGGAAAATCATCTTTTATTAAAGCTTCTTTGTGTGTGTAAGCCAATCAAAAATGTACCCTTGATAGCAGATAATTTATTCCCAAATCCAATCAGTCCAAGTGTTTGTCCTCTGTATAAAAAAAAAAAAAAGAAATTAATTAATTAATTTAAAAAACAGACATCACGCATACAAGCTAAGCTCCAAATGCACTTTACTCCCACCCCAATTTATTGTATTACAGTACTATTGATTTTGGACTCAAAAGTTTAATTCACTTTCATTATCCAACTTAATGCTTGTATTTTTTTACAAAGCCTGAAAATAATCACATGGCAATTGTTCTCTTTTTCTATCGCCTGTAGTTTCCAATGATCCACATAATACAGAGATACAGAGGCTTGCTTATGATTCCTTCAATTTTTTCAGGGTAATTTTCCAGAATTGTCCCTGAGCTTGATAAGACCTCTGGACCAACATATACTCAAGTTTCTAAAGAAGGTCGTTTGAGCTGTAATTAATGGCAGTCAGATTGGAAGAATAATAAAGGAGTTTGGTAGTAATTGCTTGATGAATGAAAATCTACAAGTGTTTTAATCTGTCAACTGATGCATAATGCAATCCAATGAGCTGAGACAATCTGAGAGAAACACACACACACACACACACACACACACACACACAGTCTACTGCTCCACAAACTGACACAAATTCATGTTCCCAACACATTAAGTGATGGCAGAAGATCAATGCAATGTCATAAAAGTGCAGTGTATATTACCACCAACTATAAGGACAAAGCCATGTGGCACTTGGCCAGTAGCATTAACATTATTTGCCTGCACTCATTCATTTAAGCTTTTTAACTTTGCATGTTTAGTAGGAGCAGAGGGCTTCAACTATGTCCAGAGGCTTACCCTCCATTAAACAGCGTCAATCTTACAGGTCATTATGTAGGAGTTGTCAGACTGACATAGAGCACATCCTCTCCCATATTCGTAACACAACATAGGATCATTTTGTTAGAACAATTTTCTAAATGATTAACATTTGCACATTCATAGGCAAAAATTTCAGTTAATCAACATTTCAGTTAATCTCCTTTCCAAAGAGAAAGTCAGAGCGGGATTTTCCACAAGCGCAAATAATGAACACACTTGCACAAGGTCAAGGCTGGCTGTGATGAAATATTGAGGATGTTACTTTTTATTGAACTACCTGATTTCAGGAAGTTCAAATGAGAATAGTCTCTGTCTAGATTATACATTCGCTGAAAAAAGGAGGGGGCAGAAAAATAGAAAAAATGCAGCAGTTGATAACGAATATGAAGAACATCCTGGCGTTCTTAGTAGTGGGGAAAAAAGTGAATACTTTTGAACAGTAATACTTTTTGAACTTCTGAAGCAGTCAGAATGATGCTTAAATCATAGAAATGAATGTTAAAATAGTATTTACACTGAAGTACCAGAAAAACTGCTATATTAATTAATCCTTGCTGAACCCCATGGGATCTCGGAGGGAACTCTCACAGTGGAAACGGCTCTAAAAGCTTCCATAGATGTCTGTCGCTTTACATACACACTGCCGGAGGCAACCAATGACATGCACAGGTGGCGTTGCTGTGTATATTGCATAGGCTCCAGTAACAGTTGTTCTGGTACTACAGTGTATATACTGTATACAGCGTTCACGGTGTTCTATTAAAACTTCCAAGCAGTTTGTAAGTTAAATTGAATTCGAGCCCCAATCAACATGTAGTGGAAGATTTACACTCTGCATAGTAACTGTGAGCAATAAAGCAGATCTGTTATAATGTATGAAGCCCCATCTTTCTGTCACGGTGCTCCACAGCCTCCATATACACAGTGGCCCCTTGTCAGGGTCAGATCGAAAAGGCACCACCAACAAATAACCTTGCAAATAAAAATCAATAGCCCACCAACAGGAAATCGCTATTGCGCCAATTAAAGTATGTAGTGAAGCAGGAACACTGCTGAAAAGCTTGTTCCAACTGCTTTCATACAGAAAGCAGTCAGTTTATAACACTCTGTTGACAAGTATGTAAGTGCATTCTGTATACTCGAGGCTGAGGCAGGTTTATCCTAAAGCAATATTTATGAGCTATTTAACAATGTGAATAAAAGACATGGTAATAATAACATATCCTTGAAAGTTTGCATTTCTGCTCTTATTATAAGGAGGCTCATATGGAACAGCAAGTTAGGAAAGAACTTGGGGGTGCGCAGACCTTCTGACTGTGAATGCTTGATTATATAAAGGTTCTATAATAAAGACCTTTTCACACTTGATTATTTGGGCCTTGAGTAGCAATTGGAACATATATATTTTTTTTTATCTGCGAAGTGATTTAAAAGAAGGATTTTATGAAACATATTTCTATGCGTCTCTCCAGTCAGACTGTTACCTTAGCAACTGCATGACAAATGTCCACCAAGGCCCCAGCAGTATTTCAGGTGCACAGTCACAAAGCTCACAGACTGAGAGCAGATCTGCTTCTTCTCCATAAACAAAGGATTTCAAACATTTTCATCACAGACACAGAGGTTTCCCAGGGCAATGGGGAATATGCGCTTGAAGGTGTGATTTGATGTTAACCTGGCGCTGTGTTCAGAAGTGTAAGCGTGTGTGTGTGTGTGTGTGTGTGTTGCTTGTGCAGCAGCTTCAGTGTGAGGTGGGTGTAATTGCTGTAAATGTTGAGCATCTGGTGCAAAAGAGGCGTCCAGGCTCTCTGCATCATTCTCTCTCTCTCTCTCTCTCTCTCTCTCTCTCTCTCTCACTCGCTTGCTTACACACCTTAATACACTTTCTCTCTTTTCCAGCAGTTAGTTGCAAGTTCATTAGTTACAGATCGGTATACTTAATTATCTGGCAACTTGGTGTATATGTATATCTGCATACCCCGAGTTGCCAATTAAGTACAGTGTGGTAACTAATGAACTGCCAACTCAGGGTGCTTTGTTATTGGATGTTTCACTCCTTAAGATATTACTTGATAGTAGGATTTAAAAAGCCATTTGAAAAGACACATTTTGCTCAGTATAAACATATTGTGAATATCAGTCCTGACAGAAACATCAGATAGTATAATCCCAGTTTGTTGGCATGTGCTGATGGTGTGGAAGAGGAAACTGTCTTGTTATGGCCACTGGGGTTTGCACTGTTATTAATGTATGTAAGATTCACAGTTCTGTCTGCCTGCTAACAGAACACCAATGCTAAAAGTAGATACGCTACAGATATGGATCATCTGGGGCTACTATCAGAGATCAGGAAAGAGAAGCTCTGTGACCTCTGGTCCTCAGAGACCTCTTGGCTCCAGTGCTGGCGCTGAAGAAGCCAGCTCACTGTCCGTGTGTCATTAATCAACATTAACACCAGGCAGGGGTGCTGCTGTGGTGTGCCTTCCACTCCATTTAACATCAAGCCCAGAGACTGAGCAGAGAGGAAGGAAGACATGTGCATGGGGGATGAAGCTGCTGGAAAAAGGAGGATGGATAAATAGACATAGCTGTTGGGACAAAGGCGAGGCGAGAGGGGGGAAGGAAGATGGACAAGAGCATGGTGTGTGGCTGAGAGCTTCTCGCCAGTGTTGCACAGTTCATATCCTTAATAAATGGCTTGTGCATTGATGACTCACAATACGAGTGAGTAATAATACATTCTGAATAATGGAGCTTTATCAGTACACTCAAATTCTGGTGCCTATTATGAGGACACAAGCACAACCTGAGTTGACCAGCCCCCTGAGAAAGCATCATGAGTCAAAAATAAATAAATAAATAATGCCCCAGTCCAAACACAGCAGTGCTCAACTAAAAAATGTTTCATTCTTATATCAGAGCATGTTACTTTATTTATGTCCATAAAGCAAGACAAAGCAGCTCAATTTCCACGTCAAACCGCTGTGAATGGTGCAACCCATAAATAGGAACACAGGTGTTACCATGAACAGCCTGCTCTTCCTGGGGAGAGAAAACATTTCAAGGTTTAATGCTCATTGTTAAGAAATATGGCTGGTGTAGAATAATAACTTATTCCATTATTATTGGCTTTATAGCATAAAAAAAAAAATCTGCGAGCCTAATTGCTTTGCAACATTTATATCCCCACCTGTTCATCAGCAGTGCAGGCAATAGAAGGTTTTTAAAAAACCAGCAGAGACGCTAAATTATTAAATGTCACAAGACCTCATTAAATCTGTGCAACACCATGACATGCTTGGCAGTGTGTGGACCCTTTACAGCCCGTCAGAAAGAGTAATGGAAGAGGGCAAGAGAGGGTCAGGGCCCACTGACTGACTGCCTGTCGTTCATTAAGACTGACCATCTTCTCACACACCACACACACACAAAAAATCTCATGCATCTTATGATCTCACATAGGTGAGCCTGGGTTTTACTTTCAGATCATTCGTATGCAAGAGGAATACACTGAGCAGTGACTCTCACATTATTTCTCTGCAGTAATATGCATATTTTTTTCTTGGATATTTTAATTTCTTTATTTAAAAAAGGTCCCATGGTTCAGTTTCTGAGCACTCTCTGTCTTCTCTTTCCATTCTAGATTATAATTATCAGCTACTATACACATTTCCCACAAGTGATTAGGAGAAGTCTATTCTATAGGCAGGTAAAAGTAAAATGGTCTTTGGAGGAAACTCTGTGTGTGTGTGTGTGTGTGTGTGTGTGTGAGTGAGAGCGAGAGAGAGAGAGAGAGAGAGAGAGAGAGAGAGATCACCAAAGAAGCCATATCTATAAGGTCTGGAAAATAAAATAAAAATAAACTCATATATGAGACGATGCTCTTTGCAAAGGCCTGAAGCACTTCCCTGACCTACCCTGCATTCAAAGCTCAACAACACCATTCTAATATGGACTCCATCATCCTTCTCTCTCTCTGTCCCTCTACTCTCTCATCCTCCTCTCATCCTCTCATATCTTGTCTCTGCTGTGTCCCAGTGTGCTTTGGTTCTTTTGAGCCTAAGTCATGGAGGAGATTTAGAGCTGAGAGAATGTAGAGAGGCAACCTGTCCCTGGTGGGCTTTTCTTTTAGGCCAACAGACAGAAAGCAGGGTCTTAAAGCAGCAGAGGATATGGAAAACAATCCATCATGCAGGGCTTGAAATACCTTATAAAGCCACCTAACCCACCAACAATCAGCTGCAATATCTGTGTTAAGATCCAATGAGGCTCAGTTTCATGGCTTTAATAGAGAGGTGTGTGTGAATTTATGTGCACTCCATCATAACATGTAAGATTAATCCTTGTCATTTCTCATCTTATGGCCAGCATCTGAATAGGACAGTGGATCTGTTTCAAAGAGGGAGCACCATGCAGAGAAAATAGATAAATAAAATTGTGGATGGAAACAGATGGGTTGATGATGAAAGAGAGAAAATGTAGCTGAATTTAGGATTTTCTAGAATGGGAGAAAAGATGGTTTAAAAGAAATACCTGAATAATAATGTGAGAGATTAAGGGGTTAACCAGACCAAACAAAGGGATATAATGGGGTTAATTAGGGATTTGTTTAATAAAGCACAAATTAGACACTTGTAAAATATTTACTCTCTATACCTTATCCATAAAAACCTGTATTGCTACAAAACTGGAAATCGGTCATGTGATAATTATTAGCTGTGATAATGAGCAATGAATACTAATACTTGTTATATACTATGCAAAAGGGAGATGTAAGGAAATACTGTAACTCAGACAACTTCAAAAAGAATAAAGTAAAACGTTTTCTAGAGTAAAAAGATTAATTCTATATAGAGCAATAAACAACACTACACTAAACAAAGTCATTATTTGCGATGACGAACCGTTGCCTTTAAAAGTGCAGTAGTATCAGTAGTCTCAGGTACACTTTGTGGAATTTTTTAAGGAAATTGGCTGATATGTTTTCTCCCCGTGGAGATTCTGCCACAGTTCTTCTGGACAATTTGACTGTCCCACTTGCTTCTGTTATCACAGGTAATACCTGACAGCCAGCATTCATGTAATATGTAATATATGTAATGTAATATGTTAAGGTCTATACTGAAATACACAATTTACAGTAAAAATTCATTTTGGCTTCATGTAAAATGTAATGTTTGGATATTCTGTTGTAAATTTACACCTTATTAGTCTTAAATCTTTTCTGTCAGATTCTAAGGAGCATCAAATCAAATTAATAAATAGCATTATACGTGTCTAATTTGAGCTTAATATAATCAATGACAGTTCAAGTTAACCCTGAGACTTATGAGCAGGGCCAGACTTACATTCTTCACCTTCTTAACTGCACACTTTAACTATTTGTTTTATAGTAGTTACTGAATAATACACCTTAAGACTAATAACTGAATAAAAATCTAAGCATTTAATGGTTTACAAACTGCTTGAAGTTATAATTCTTGCATCCATTTGTCCTACACTGTAAACAGAGTTATGCACTAAAATCTGACTCACTTATCATGAGGGGCAAGCCACGGAATGACAGAATCATTCATTTGGCAGGCTGACATCTTCACGCTGCTGCATTATCACAGTAACAGCTTAAAATACATTCTGACACGCAAGTTTGTACCTGTCACTTGTTATTTCTACCTGCAATGATTTCATGCACACATGCACATGCACACACACCCGTGGTTAAAAATGATTTGTCATACACACAACAAAATATAGCCCATGGCAATTACTGTGCCACACCAGAGGATTCACTTTTTATCCTGGGAGTAAGATGCAACAAACTGACCTGTAAAGACTGTTAGAGCTGTATGGGGGAAAGCTATCCACAATCCTAGAAATAGTGCTGTTAGAAAAATGCTGTTATTTGCAGATTTCAGGAAGCTGGCACAACACATTACAACACATTACAGAAACAAATAAAAGATGCTATTTCATGAGCCATTAAACGCTTAAAGTCTTGGCTTGTTTGGTTATTCATGTTAAACCACATGTGGTTAATCAAATGGTATTTACACTTTAATACCAAAAAATGTAAACTCACAGAACATACTACAATGCTAGAGAAATGCTGATATAATATAATATAATATAATATAATATAATATA
>JAOUQY010000017.1:8479416-8489441 GCA_028566355.1 Doras micropoeus
AATTGACGCTGTATTGGCCGCAAAAGGAGGCCCTACACCATACTAATAAATTATTGTGGTCTAAAATGACAGGGGTTTCAGTTTCATTGTCTAACCCCTGTACATTCATAGGTGAAATGGAGTTTTTCTGTAAGGTAACCAACATAAGCATTTCATTAATATGAATGTGAATACAGAACTTTCCATAAACAGTCATGGATTTGATCACTGAATGATTTACAAAGTGCAGATGACATGAATAAGAAAGAAGGTTTGGATTGCCTGAAATATTTTGACAATGTCAGTGAATTACAGTTATGGCTGTAATTATGCATCTGGTAAGTAAAGTGTGTACTTTTACTGAAAAAGCCTGGAACCAACCAAACACCATTTTTCTCCTAGCTCACCAAATATATAAAAACACATCTCGGGTACAAAGACTGAGAGTCGGTTAAGGAAATCAATTTTAGTTTGATACGATTTAGTTCCATAAATCCATAGGAATAAATGCAGCAGAAATATAAGAGCAACCTTTTTGAACACCAGTGCTTTAAAGCATTATAAAAGTGTACTTATTTCCCTTGTCTGCATTCCGCTTTCACTGTATAAATATTGCATACATGGAGGAAAAGTGAAGCTAAAGGTAGGGAGAGAAGATTCGGTCAGACAGTCATGTGCTTGTTGAAAACATTTTATTACACAGGAATTCATTAGAATGTACAGTAAATGTGTAAGCTCAACCTCATTTGTTCTACACCCTCCCCCCATCAAAAATCATAAATATTTAACATTTATAATTATAATTTGATCCAACATTCAAAGCTGTAAATTTGTTATAGCTACACTTTCTTTTAAAAACATAATATTTACAATAGAGAATGTATTGTATTTGGCATAATTACATACAAAGGACATTATTATATAATTTACAATTCTTTTCAACCGCTGATTTGTAGGAAGAGGTTTGTCCAAAGTTCTCAACAAATACGAGTTTGAAAAACGACTTACAAAATGTGAGCAATATTTAATTTTCCAGAAATAAACAGAAATAAAAATGTAGCAGTGAGAGAGGTGATCAATATTTTTCATTAAAGTTTACAGATTGATGCCTGAACACAAAAAAAAAAAAAAACAGGTGCCGATAGAACTGCTATATGTACATGCCCCAAATCAGTGTTCTCGGACGTTTCTGTGTAAGTGATTACAAACGGAAAAATGCAGTATGTTAATGTATAGATTACATTACAAATAGGGCTGTGACAACATATAAATGTATACAATACGTAATAATTTGCAAATGCATTATTTTTAATGCATTACATAAAATTTCAGAAAACAGACTCTATACTATAATGATACTACAGGGCTCCTGAATTCTCAAATCTGATTGGTCAAAAGGTGTTGATTGATGTCCAGCAGCTCTGGCAGGAGATGGGTGTACTGTACATTACTCTGCTTGTTAGCTGTAAAGCTGTTCCTTCAGGTTTTCTGTTAGGAGAAAGTACTCAGGGTGGAGGGCTTTACAGTTTTTTTTTCGAACAAGCCATATTTTTTTCTTATTAACTTAATTGGAGAAAAAAAAAACAAGGTTGGTGAGGGAATGACTGTTTATAGCTTCTATAATGTAAATCGTAACAAGAACTTTGTTTTCCAAATGTTCCACCATATTAAAAAAATTATTGCAAATGGATGAAAGATGTTTTTTAAATGATATAAAAAAGAACTGCTGGCAAATTATTAGAAAAAAAATTCAGGGTGGCATCAGGACGTTTGCATCAGGCCACATCCCATCCAATCCCATCGTGTTTTTCCTTATACAGTTTATACCTAAAAAACTGATTCATAGGGCTGTGCGGACTGGTTTGAGAACCACGGCCTTAAAAACATCAAGTTATGAACCTGTACTATGTTAAAGGTGGAATCTTGGGTTAAGCAGAAATGATAATATCATAATTAATCATTACTCTGATATACTGTCACAGCCCACTATGGAGTCTTGTGTTTAAGTCCTACTGGCAGTTCTGAGAGTGAGATGTGGCAAATTTCAATACTTTTAATTGATTGAAATAGTATTGGCATAGCAGTATGTGAATAAGAAGATTGGCAGGCTTTATTTCTGTAAAGGCTCCAGCAGTTTCAGCACGCATTTAAAAAAAAGTCACAGTCACTCTGCACTGCACCATAATTAGGCTAGCTCCTGATATACCCCACGGCAGGTGCTTCTGCCTTCAGCTCCTTTCCTATATAGTACTCAGACAGTGTAACGTGAGTACCAGTCTGTCAGGGAATATCCAGTTATGCCACTGACTAACCCAATCATAGTCTAAAATGACTGCCTTTCAGAAAACGAAGAGGAAAAAATAAAACAAAATGATGGTGTAAAAATATCAAAGCAGAGATTTAATGTGAATCTTGAGCCGGAGAATGAAAATACGGCATGACAAAATGCAGTTTCCCTGTTCCTTTGGCACAATACCTATCAAAGTAACTCGAGCATTCGTCAGGCTTTAGATCTGAAGTGTCAGCTGTGAGTGCTGACCAAATCATGTAAACCATAAAAACAAGTAATGGATAAATGTTCTGTATAAACTGTTTTTCTGTCTACAGATCTACAGCTCAGATCCTGACCTGTGAAATCATGTAAAGCATGCTCCTGAAGATGAATAAAAGAGTTTGGTGAACTGGCTGCCTAAAAAGCAACCCCTAAAAGTCCAAGTGTATATGAACAAAGCCATGGATATTATCTAGCGCCTACAGGAAGAGCCGAATGGAGGCCATTAGCACCTCTGAGCCATTTAAAAAAAAAAGTAGAATGTACTCAAAATGTACTTAGAAACGTGCATTACCCAATGGTAAAATATTCAGTTTTCAATACTTAAGGCAAAACATACGTTTCATATCAGTATTTACACAATGTAAAAATGCCCTGGGACTCAGAGCAAGAGCATCTTGATCTGTGATTGCTGCAAAATACAGGAATTAGCAGTAATACTCCTGCCATATCTTTCTACATACCCAGTCTGTTTTATTATGTAAATTGTAACATTTCATTGGGTTCATCAACCCAAAGAGAGAAAGTGCAATTGGTGGTGCATGGTATTTTCTTCCAACATTACTAAAGCTGGGAGACTTTCCTGGGAAGGGGGCGGGGTCTGGGCAGCTGCTCCACTGGCTTAACACTGCGAAGCTGGTGGGGTTTTGGTGGAATGGGTGGAGCATCAGCACTCGTGGGAATGGAAAGGCTGTGAGGGAGGGGCACCGGTCGCCGCAGGTTGCTGCTGTAAGGGGGCGGAGTCTTGTTCTCTCGCCGAAAAAGCTCATCTGAGCCACTGGAGGCGGAGGTGGGAAGGGCGTGGTCAGTGGAGGGTGTGGCTTCAGTGCCTGAGGCTTCGGAAACACTGCAGCGGCTGAGAGAGGAGATGCCACTGCTGTAGCTGCCAGACAGCACCGGGGAGTTGGGGACGAGTCCTGCCGGAGGGCATTCCGTGGGCGAGGGTGTGAAGGGGGGCACAGAGTACTGCACACACAGTAACAAATCAGACAACAGACATTCAGGGAAATAATTCCAAAAATGACATCCCACTCCACCAGTATTAATGAAAGCCTTATATAGACATGAAAATGTGAGATGAGACAAAGGTGATATGGCTACTTAAGGATTTAATTAGCATTAGAGTGAGACAGTGAACAATGCTGCGCAGAGAACTGGAATCATAAAATATTTTCTGCATAGTTCTAACAGTATTGTTAAAGTATTTTATCATCAATTTACACGACTGCATGCATGTGTCAGAGAAATATGGAACATTCAATATAATAACACATTTAAAAGGGGTTGACTTTTCCATGCAACAACCAGCACAGTCAGACCTACTCCAGAGAAGGGCTTCACAATTAATTTAGCAAGTGTATACACAGACATTTTCACAGCCACCCACTCTGTAGACTTGATGCATATTGTATGAGATGTCTAATTTAAAACAAACGACTAGCCAATCCATTTTCAAAGGGCTGTTCAGAGGGTTTCATGACACTCAAATACACTCAACACTTTTGCCCTTCTGTAACCTGTGAACTGAAAACTCAGTGAAGGGCTCCATGTGGACTCTACATTTGTGTGTGTGTGTGTGTGTGTGTGTGTGTGTGTGTGCACAGACGTTTGACTGTCAGCGTCTGTCTCAGCAGCTGTCTAACTGGACAGAGACAGGTAGCTGTCCATCAAACTCAAAGCGAGTGAAAACTATATTTTATTCTTGAATTTTGCACACTGTAATTTCAGAGTGTACTCCACACCAAGCATACAGCATACTGTATATAAACCTGTCACAACTGCTTCACCTGCGTCTGAATATCACACGCCTTTCACTTTCTGTTAGACAATGCAGAATAAATGTGTGATTAGTGCTAATTGGACTTGAAAAAAGGCTGGACTAAAATCGATATGAATCATCGCTGCTCGATGAATAGATGACAAAAGGGAAAAGCTATGGATCAAATGAATTTCAATATCGTGCGCATGAAACTTGGATTATATTATATAGGCTTAGCACCTTCTCCACCTCTGAAGGCAAATACACTCCTGTATATGCAATGACGTTCCAATGATCTTTCTGGTCATACAGCAAAAAGGGTTTGAAAATGAATTTAAGGAGTCATGTGACCCATTTGGAGGTGTAGCTACCCTGCAAATTAGTGTGCACGGGTATTCAAATAGCTAATATTCAAATACTGAGATCACTATTCGGTTATGTGTTATGCACAAGCACGCACATGAAGTCAGTGAGAAAATAAGGAAAGAGCTACGACTAGTAATGTTGTAACACACAGAGCCTCACTGGCCTGGTGTTCAAACGTGCATCAGGATTGGAAAAAGTCTCAAAAGCAGGTGTTTTATGTTCATGCTGGCAGGAGCAGGTGGTCAGACATGAAGCTCGAGGAACAAAAGAAAGAGAATCTATTTCCAACCTCATTCAGTACAACCTCGGGTCTTAAACTATAATGGATATAAATCAGGTATGTCAGGTTTGCAGATTTGCCAATTTACACCAGAAGCAACGCTGCACTTCACAGCTGCTCATTTTTCCGCATGCTCGTGTGGAGCGTTCACTTGTCTTTTCATTCAACGATTCAGTAAATACAGCATGCAAATAGCCGTACTATTTATTAGATTGTTATAAACATTCACTGCTATGGGAGGTTTGTTAACTGACAGAATTTTAAGAGACGAGAGTGTACGAATGTTACGGCAGGGCTACAGGCTGAAACACTGAGCTGATATTCAGTACATGTTTTGCAGTATGTTTGATATTTCTCCATATTATGCATGTGAAACAAACACGTGCAAACGTGTACCATGGACAGGAAGAAACTGTTTATTCATTATGCCACAACATAATTTTTCCTTCCACTGGAAGCGGTTAACCGAGATCTGTTCATTAACCCTTACTGATATTCCTAATATTAAAATTAGCCAGAAGATACATTCCCAATTAATATATGTGAAAGTCAGTGTGTTTGAGTGAGTGTATGTGTGTGTGTATGTGTGTGTGTGTTTTGGGGACAGAGGTAAACAATAAATAGCATGACGGTATGATTGGTAGTGTCTGATATATTGCATGTTAAATCCCAGTTCAGGTAACTCCACTACACTTTTCACTTTCTTGAGTTTGCATCATATAAACATCATCACATCAATACTATGAAACTGTACAAGAAGCATAAACAAAACCTACCTTTTGTGATGACCGTGATACTGGACCTGGTGACTGTGATCTCATATTTTTAGCAGGAGACCCTGTTCAAATAGATTCATAAACATATTATTTGACAAACATTTGAAACGATTCGCTTTAGCCATCAGCCATCTTGGAAGGAAGGAAACGTACTGCTATACACTGAAGGCTCCTGCTAAGTGGCGTGCACATCTGCCAGATGTTATTTTTCAGGACAACAGGCTCCATTATAAGCAATCACTGTCAACTTTATAAGACAGAGGGACAGATAACAGTCTATGGTCTATGTAAATACTTTTTATCTAGGTTGAAAAAACATTCCAAGCTTTATTAGTGGAACACTTCGAAATGTCAAGTTTGGTGTTTTTATGGCAAGATGACATCCATGTATAAATTGTCAGGAAAGCTTAACATTAACATGTAAAGTATCATCTACATTACAATGTAGTCACTGATGATCCAGAGCCAAGGGAAGTAAACAGATAAAGACTAGATCAAATGTCTGCCCTGAGGTGCCCGTTCACACCATATTGAAACGATGTATTCAGGCAAACAAAAATAAAAGAAACCTTAAAAAGCCTTAAAAATCTCATTCCCTCATGCTCAGTAACTATATCCTGGTCAGTGTTATGGTGGATCCAGGGCCTATCCCGGGAACACACATGCATGCACTCATTCACAGCTACTCTCATTCTTCTTTCCTTATCTACTGAGCTGGATTTTTATACAGTGATACAGAACCGGACAGCCACTTAAGCAAAAGTACCAGCAGTCTATAGCAGTACTCGTGTTAGAATGTCATTTTATTGGTTCATAGCTTAACGGGCACATGAGAATCAGAACTGGACCATGGAGTGATGGAAGAAAGTGGACCGACACAATATTAGGCAAGTAGTTTTAACGTTATGACTGATCAGTGTAAACAGAAAGAGAGGTTTTTTTGGGCACACAAAAATGTGGTATTCCATAAGGTGCTGTTCTAGGGCTACTCCTGTTTCCCCTTATGCACTTAAGAACCAGAATCATTGGTACATGTACATAGCAACGCCATCTAATGCACCTCATTGGTTGCGTCCGCAGTGCATACGTAAAGCGATAGACTTTGGAATTTATGGAAGCTTCTAGAGCCGTTTCCACCAGGAGAATGGCAAGTTATCGTGATTTTGCGAATTTCAGCACGGTTTAATAGTTGGAGCTCGTGAGACGGGTCGTAGCATTTCGGAGGTAGAAGCAAAGTTTGGATTTTCATGTATGAGCATTTCAAAGGTTTACCGTGACTACAAGAATTCTGGCAAAACCTCGAACTTACGACAGCAGCGTGGCCGTAAAACGGTGTCGGCTAGCAAGAATTGTTTCACGCAATAGGCGTGCAACACTGCCTCAAGTAACATCAGAATTCAATGCTGTGCCTCAACAGACATCAGCGTGAGGACTGTGCAACGTTCCCTCCATGCACCTACCAAGTATTAACTGGTACACCTTAGTGTATATGCTATATTATTTAGTGGATTAAAACACAGGAGTGGTCCTAGAACATTACTTAGAAGAATCCATTTTAATAAACCTATGAAGTGGTAAACTTATTTAAGTAACAGTACTATGCTAGGAAATGTTTACCACATCCAGCTCGGACTACTGTAACATCACCTTTTTGGAATGTTAAACAGGTTCTAGTTAACCTAGGCGAGCAGATTGCAACACCTTCTTGCTCCTTCATGCTCAAGATGTTTTTCTCACCGCGGTTATTTGTGACCCGGATTTCTTTAAGGCTGCAATGTGACAATGGATGTTAAAATTGGCATACAAATTGAACACAAGTGAAGATAAGCCAGAGGCAAAGTGATGAAAATTGGGGGAAAGAAAAAGGCAAAAGCAGAGTTAGGTTGGAATGCAGGAGTTTCAGATCACTGTTTGAGGATTTAATTAAGCTTAGAGGTGTCATGCAGATTATAGAGAAATGCTATGGGAAGGCTCATCTCTTGAACCAGGATTATATCATGAGTGAGTGCAACCACAATCCCTTTAAAGTAGATGTACCTTCCACTTAACACAAGCAGGTCAAGTTTTACTTTTACGATTCCAACTGACTGATCCAATTAAACCCAAAAAGTCTTGACGGCACAAGCAAATACTGGATGAATACTAAAAAAGACTAGCAGTAAGGACAGGGATAATGTTATAGATCGTGAGAAACCAGAAAGAAGATAAACCTGATGGGAGACAAAAGGTCAAGCAGTTACTGGAAGTATTAGTGTTGGGGAAGGTGGTCAGTTTTATTCTGCTTTTTTTTTTTTTACCTGAGTATGGATGCCTAGGAGGGACAGGGGGGCAAAACTGCTTTCCGATAGAGTCAGAGAACGTCGTGTCAAGACTCCAGCTGCTTGGGGCAGGCTTGACCACTTTCACACACAAAACATGCAGCTTCAGTCAGTTCAGTCAGCTTAGTCCAACAGGCTACAGAGGTTTCTTATTTACAGCTTTCAAACAACTGCCACAGGCACCATTTTTTACACATCAGGTAAATATGGAAAAACAAGATTATTGAATGAGCAGTTGTCACAAGAGACCTACTTCTACACTGATACAGGTTAATAAAGCCTTCTCACTATGAATTCATTTTCTGCTTCAGTTTCTACATGTTTTCTAACCTTTGCCAACAGTTCAAAGAAAGCACCTGAAACATTGGTATTTTTTAATTAAACAAGGGAGTATCTCAACTTGATTTTAATGAGTCCCCTTGGAATATACAATGATGGATCTCTACTCTCGGCTATATATTTAAAACACGTAAACATACAATACGAAATTATAAGTAAACATTTGACTTTTGACTAAGTAACTTGACTTGATCTTCCATTCAGTGAAACCCGACAGCGAAAAAGCAGCTGCTCCTGGGACACTAGGCCTGCTCCTGCCACCAAACGGCATTACATCCAGATTTCAATGAGAAAGTAGATAAACGGCTGAAAATATTGGAAATTCTTTCCCTATATTTGAATAGCGATGACAGCAGTGCTGAGGCACTTGGGTGAGTCGTTCACAATTATAGCCGCCGAAAGAAACGGAGGCTGTATAAAAAAAAACTTGAGCTGTCAGATACCATCATATCAAGCTAGGTAATCTTCAGAATTTTTCACAAAACAAACCTTTCAACCACACTGAGACCCAGTGCATGTAGGAGTGTGTGTGTAGGAGGGAGCATTGCGAAGTTGTGCACCGATAAATGTGGCTCACCTTTGTCTGGAATGGAGATGTTGGGATCGCTGCGAGGCAGAGAAGCATCGCCTGCTGGATGCGGGATCGTCCTCTGCAGAAGAAGCACAAGAGTGTGCTTATGGACACCATAAACTATTTTTACCCCTTTATATTTGATGTCAGCTTTTGTTAACACAATTGGCAATAGAAACTGCTGCATGACACTACTAATAGGTCAGGATGCTTCATACTGCTTAAGTGGGTGGTGATGGCTTATTTTTATTTCCCTGCCTGAAATCCACATAGATACAGAATATTTATGGTAATGTTATCCAGTGTATAAAACTGCAGGTACAATGTTTACCCACGTGTGTATATTACCTTGTACTGTAATATACTAAAAATACATTTAGGCTGTAAAGTTTTAACAAAAATGTTTGTACAAATACAAACGAACTACATAACATAAGCTGAAAAAAGCATGTCTCTCATAATGAATATGTAATTTGGTACATTTCTACCATAAAATACAGGGAGATGTTCATGCAATTCTTTTCAATTTTACTATATAAATAATAATGTTTACATGTGTTAGGTTATTGTTTCAAATAAATCAATGTTTCTCAAAGTAATAATACGCCTCCCTGCTGACAGCATTTGAAACCATTTTCTTTACTATTCATTGTGAACAGGTCTTTGATGAATCTTTCCACGTTTAATAGCTGTTACATTGGAGTTTTGATTTCAATTTCACACTTACAGGATCTTTGGGATCAGAATCTCTTTGAGATCATGTCCCAGCTACTGAGAAAAAAATGGCACATACAAATCAATTGCACCATGTCTCCTCCCTCTACTATGCCATTTGCACAATTATTTTTTTTGTAAATCACCTTCAACACACCCACTAATGGCATGTGCAATTTACACTTATGTTTTTTGGCATTTGGCAGACACCCTTGTCCTGATTGACTAATCTCATTTATGCAACTGAGCAGTTGAGTTTTAAGGGCCCAACAGTGACAGTGAACTCAAACTTAACTTTACATTTATGGCATTTGGCAGACACCCTTATCCAGAGTGACTTACATTTATCTCATTTTATACAACTGAGCAGTT
>JAOUQY010000017.1:8495667-8508607 GCA_028566355.1 Doras micropoeus
GGTCTCCGTTGTGGTATTTTGCACTTCATAATGCGCCACACATTTTCAATGGGAGACAGGTCTGGACTGCAGGCAGGTCAGTCTAGTACCTGCACTCTTTTACTATGTAGCCACGCTGTTGTAACACGTGCAGAATGTGGCTTGGCATTGTCTTGCTCAAATAAGCAGGGACGTCCCTGAAAAAGACGTTGTTTGGATGGCAGCATATGTTGCTCCAAAACCTGTATGTACATTTCAGCAGTAACGATTCCTTCACAGATGTGAAGTTACCCATGCCATGGGCACTAACACACCCCCATACTATCAGAGATGCTGACAGGGGTGACAGTCCTTTTCCTCTTTGGCCCGGAGGACACGACGACCATGATTTGTAAAAACTGATTTTCAAAATTTGAAATGTGTACTCGTCAGACCACAGGACACTTTTCCATTTTGTGTCAGTCCATCTCAGATGAGCTCGGGCCCAGAGAAGCCGGCGGTGTTTCTGGGTGTTGTTGATATCTGGCTTTCGCTTTGCATAGAGTTTTAACTTGCACTTGTAGATGGAGCGATGAACTGTGTTCACTGACAATGGTTTTCTGAAGTGTTTCAGAGCCCATGTGGTAATATCCATTACAGAATGATGTCGGTTTTTAGTGCAGTGCCGCCTGAGCGATCAAAGGTCACGGGCAATACAATGTTGGTTTTCGGCCTTGCCGCTTACTTGCAGAGATCTCTCCAGATTCTCTGAATCTTTTGATGATCTTATGGACTCTAGATGATGAAATCCCTACATTCCTTGCAATTGCATGTTGGGAAACATTGTTCTTAAACTGTTGGAGTATTGGCTCATGCAGTTGTTCACAAAGTGGTGAACCTCGCCCCATCCCTGCTTGTGAACGACTGAGCCTTTCGGGGATGCTCCCTTTATACCCAATCATGACACTCACCTGTTTCCAATTAACCTGTTCTTCTGTGGTATGTTCCAAAAAGGTGTTTTTTGCTTATGGATACATGAACACCATACCATTATTTAGAAAGTGAAAAACAGATGTGTTGCTATGGACATTTCTGAAGTATTTGTTAGCTACCTCTCCTTACTGAGCGTCTGTTCTAGCTGGATGAGACAGTATTTATGTGCACCAGTGATGATCCACCATAATTAGACGACAGTGACAATCATGAAATGTCAAAATAAAAAAGCTTAAGCATAATAATAGCATCCTCCTGTTTGTTATGACTAGCAAGCTCTCTAGCAGTTCATCATATTCCTATAAATTCTGCAGGTGTGACAGAAAGCATGTGTATGTGTGAGAGAGGGAGAGAGAGTGCGCACAGACACACGAGGCACACACAAATAATAAAATCCATTTCCAAGCATTGAAAAGAAGTTCAATTTTTTTTATCTTGCTGCTTATTATGGTGTTGCTTATTCCTTTTTGTCTATGTGGTTAAACAATCTTTTATAATTAATTTAATATTTAATTATTTACAAAATACACTGAAGTACCAGAAAAAATTGGTAGGTCCCCCACGGGATCTTGGAGGGAACGTTGCACAGTCCTCACGCTGATGTCTGTTGAGGCCCCAGCACTGAATTCTGTTGTTACTTGAGGCAGTGTTGCACGCCTATCACATGAAATGATTCTTGCCAGCCGACGCTGGTCATGTTCACTCAGAGTCTTTTTACGGCCACACTGCTGTCGTAAGTTTAAGGTTTTGCCGGAATTCTTCTAATCACAGTACACCTTTGAAGTGCTGATACATGAAAATCCAAATGGTGCTTCTACCACTGAAATGCTATGACCCATTTTATGAGCTCCAACTATTAACCCGTGCAGACAATCAAAAACTTTTTATAACTTGCCACTCAGCAGTATCAACTCTAGAAGCTTCCATAGATGTCTATGGCTTTATGTATGCACTGCGGACGCAATCAATGAAGTGCATTAGATGGCGTTACTATGTACATGTACCAATTATTCTGGTTCTTAAGTGTGTAAGGGGAATCAGGAGTAGCCTATTGCTTTATCTACACACCGCGGATGATGTGCATAGGTGGCGTTGCAATGTATTTTGCACGTACCAGTTTTTCTGTCATATTAAGAAGGTATATAATGTAATCGAAATGACTGCAGTATTTTCCAAACTGGACCTGGGTATGGAAATGAGGTTTAGGGTGTATATATAAAGCTATGTTTTGAGTTTTTTTTACTATTTGTATATATTACCAATACTTATTTTATATCGTATTAAAGCACATTTCATGTCCTTTCAAACAAAACACACTTGTCATTTTTGTTTTCTTTTGTTTTGTAACGCTAGCTGTTTGTTTACAGGATGACAAAACAAAGGAATTTCTTTGCTGTTCTCAGTGATCTGCTGCTGTGTCTATAATTCAATCGGGGTATAAAGGGTTAAGAAAAATCTTATATAGCCTTCATTTACACTGCACATTTACAATAGCACTTTGTACGTATCCTCGGCTTCGCATCTGTCCTAGTCTAGGTTCTGTTTAACAGACCACAGTTCTGTAAAAGTTCCAACAAACAAGGAGGACCAAACTGTCACTATGGAGTTTATTTACAATATCATGAAATTGCTGGTCTTGTGGCTAGCTTATATTTATGTACTGCTGCTGTTAACTGTTATATTTGTGTTTGGGGATTGCAAGAAGTCATTCTGTGGTTAAAATGAATTCACTGAAGTAATTATATACTGTGTGTGTATATATATAGCTTATGCGGCTAACTTGCTAAGTTAGTCAATAAACAGTGTGCTAGTTTTGGTCTTATTTGATGGTGGGTGATGATAAATGCACAAATGTCACAAGCACAACACACTTAAGCACATCCCAAACAAAATGCCTGCCAAGACTACTTTTTGATTGATTAAAATGCTGCTCAAATAAACAGTATGTTGTTATTTAGAAACACAGCTATGGTTACACAATTATGTCCCAATATTAAAATCCACAAGCCAAACCGAAGTGTGGTAATTTGAGCAAGATTTTTGCACACCTCCTGGTAGCGAGCAAGGCCTCCGTTCACAGCGGCGTCGATCACGCCATTTAAGCACATGGTGAGCGGGTTGATGTTCTGCATCTGCCGTGTCTGGCACTGCGTGATGAGCGTGCGCAGCTGCAGGTTCTTGTTTTCAATCACCTCGATGGCGTTCTCCAGCGGGCTCACCTCCACCTGCACCACAACACACAGCTATTACAGGCAGGCCACTGTGGGGTAGGAGGATGGATCAGAACCAAATTAAAAAACGGAGCAGTGGTGCTGCGGAACGATTCTCTCACCAGATCTTTCTTGTCCACTTCAAACCAGCGAGAGATGCCTGGAAGACTCTGCACCAGGGTCATCGTTGTCCTCTCCACCCACAGGCTCTGTGGGCCATAGAAAACACACATTAACACGTGAGCTGCTTGTGCCCTCAAGCGCAAGGCATCGTAAAAGGCTAATAACACTGACAGTCTTACACTGACTCACGCTCGGAAATACAATAACATCACTCCCTACGCATTCATTATCAGCTCCGACTTGACAGCGACTATTAAATGCTGCTCTGCTTATTGAATGCCGTTTGTATTGTCTATTACAATCCATTGTACATTATGCTGGCTTTTTTAGCACCGGTTATTGCATAAGGCAATCTTACAATATGCACAGACGCAGCGCAGTGGATTCAGAAGATTCCCAGGGTAAATCAATCAGCACTAAAGGTTGCAGGTCCTAATATTCCTGCGCCATTGCTTCTCAAAGTGCACAAGACCAGATTATTCCATTGAGCACAACAACTTACTTCCTCCTCTAGCCCTGAGCACTGCATGCACTCAATTTCCCCCAAAACAAAGTTTATCCTCAGTTTGTTAAGTGTTTCTTCTTTACAGAAGAAATCTCATATCCCCAAGTCTTACACTGGAAGGCATTTTCAGTAGGCTTCTTTGTCTTGGCTCACCTACTGCATAAAGAACAGGCATTATTACAAAGGGAAGAACTCACCGAAAACTTTAGTTACTGAAGATGAGACTGAAACAAACTGCTGTCTCCAATATAATCGTATCATCTAAATATCATCTCATCTTAAGTTAGCTTCTTAATGAGATTTTTCGAAAAAATATTACTTCGTGATGAGTGAGGCAGGGTGAAAAACACCTCAGTGTCAGGGAAAATGTAATATCTGGCAGGCTAAACTGTTTATTTCAAACGTTATACCCACTAGAGGCCGCCGGAAATCTAACCCCGGCGATAGATATGATCCGTATTTTGGATGTGATTTTCTGGGCTGGGTATTGAGCAAGAGATGAGGGAAATGATATTTGGAATGAGCCCGTCTCCTGGCCTCTAAAACTTTAATTAGCCTCACTGGGCTGAGAGTGAATAATGCAACACATGAGAGCACACCTGATCTCTACACACATGCTGCACACCTACCCACACACACACACATTACAGGCATGAATACCCAAGTCACATACTGAGGAAACAGCACAGATACATCAAGACAGGAAATGAGAAAAGAGACAACAAAGCAGGTAGACAGCAGACAAACTAACTAAAGCTTGCAGTGCAGCTCAGTGTTAAGACGCTGGACTACTGCCCAGAAGGTTGTGAGTTCAAATCCCACCACAGCCAAGATGCCACTGCTGGGCCCTTGAGCATGGCCCTTAACCCTCAACTACTCAGTTGTGTAAATGAGATCAATTTTAACTTGCTATGCATAAGGGCAGCTGCCAAATGGCATAAATGTAAATGCAGTTCCAGTCCACCTTAAACTCGTTCTCCTTGTCTTTGGTGCCCTTGTGGAAGGGCCGGTCATAACGGAAGCGCCAGATGTTGTTGACTTTGTAGAAGCTCTTGATGTTGTCCGGAACGCCATCTCTCTGGAGGACGTCCTGGCTGTCTGGGATCGGAGTCACTGCATAGATTTGCAGGTCTGAGTCAGGATTGTGTCAAGGAGTGTTACAGGGATGCGTCCTGGTCTGAGAATGATAAGCAATAGTTCACTGAACGCTGTTGTCAATACTGAATATGAAATGTGAATAACAACAGTGTCAGAAGTTAGGTATACACCAAGGCATCTATTAAGCAGCTGCATATGGATGAAGTTTTCTTCCCATCTCTAACACTAACCCTGCAGCCTGTTCACACACGGTCCGATTACAATAAATACAGTGCCTTGCATTAGTATTATAGGATTGTATGTCATGAATTTACATAGAATACCCCGTAACGTTGATGACATTAACACTGGGGTGAAATCAATACAGTTGAATACAGTACATAATATAAATGTTTATTACTTGTTCTTACACACTGGAATTATTCATTGGAAAATAGATTTTTTTTGGAGCTCCTTTTGAGATTTCTTTTTTTTAAATAAATACAATTATTGGATTTACTGTGCATCCAGTAAGGATGAATAATGAGTGAATTCAAATGTTTTGAAGTCTAAAACTTTTCTTTTTCTATCTAATGAGAGAGGAAAGTCTGCCTAGTGCCTATACATGAAAGTAATTCTTTCTTTAAATAAATTAATTTCTCCTATCCATTAACTGCTGCCCCTATTAGCAGTGCTTTAATACACAAGGTGATTATGTACTAATTGGATGTTTTATATAGATAAATAACACTTCTGCTAAATCTAGATTCTCCATCAGTGTCCCACAAGGCTCAGTGTTTGGTCCTCATCTGTTCTCCCTCTTTACATTATCACTTGGTGAGTTCATATGCTCACATGGGTTTTCATACCACTGCTATAAGGACAACAAATCATTTATCCTGTCCTTTCATCCCTCAGATGGCAGAGATCTCATCATGGAAATGAATCCTAGAAAAACTGGACTATAAGAGATGCATCCCCACAACAGGATCTTGTGATCTCGCTGTACAACACTCAGATCTCAATATCGGTCACTGCATCCAACCTTGATGTGAACAATCAACTGTCCTTCTCATTTCACAGCTCGAAACTGACACTGTCATGGCAGTTTCTCCTTTGCAACATCAGAAAGATTTGTACATTTCTATGTACCGAGGTCACTCAGGTGCTTGTTCAGTCCCTTGTCTTTTCAAGACTGGACTATTACAACTTTCTCAGGGCAGATCAGTCTCTGTGTGCCATTCAACCTCTGCAACTGACTGAGAATGCAGCAGCAAGACTTATCAACCTTCTCAAGTACCCCCACACTGCCCCACTGTTACACTCACACCACTGACTCCCTGTATCTACTCACATCATATTTAAAGCAATGATGCTTGTCTTATAAAACAAAAAAACAGACCAACACCCACGTACCTTAAAGCACTTATCACAGCCTAACCACACTTCCTCCAAACCTCTAGCGCTGCTCGGCTGGACCCACCATCTATCAGTGTACAAGCAAAGCATGCACAAAGGCTCTTTTCTGTTCTGGTGTCTAGGTGGTGGAATACACTTCCCACAGATGTCTGAGCTTCTGAGTCACTGGCTGTTTTCAACAACAACAAAACATCTACCTCTTCATGAAGAACTTGTGTGGTTTTTTAACTATTCTAACCTCCCTAGTGAACTGATAGTACTTGTCCCTGACCTAGTGAACCAGTATGAGGCTGCATTTATTGACAATAATAGATTTCAAAGCACTTCTTTAATTGGTTCTGGATAAGGGCATTCAACAAATGGCATAAGTGATTTACAAAATACAGTGAAGTACCAGAAAAACTGCTATTCCAGTTAATACTTGGTGGGTCCCCCAAGGGATCTTGGAGGGAATGTTGCACAGGTCTCACTCTGATGTTTGTTCAGGCACCAGCATTGAATTCCGATGTTACTTGAGGCAGTGCTGCACCCCTATCCTGTGAAACGATTCTTGCCAGCAGACACTGTTCTCACGTTCTCTCGTCTTTTTACGGCCACACTGCTGTCATAAGTTTGAGGTTTTGCCAGAATTCTTGTAGCCACAGTACACCCTTGAAATGCTCATATGTGAAAATTCTAATATTCTAATTCGAACCTCCTAAATACTATGACCCATCTCACAAGCTCCAACTATTAAACCATGTTGAAAATCGCAAAATCGTGATGACTCACAGTGGAAACAGTTCTAGAAGCTTCCACAGATGTACATCACTTTATATACGCACTGGTTGACGCAACCAATGACCTGCATAAGTGGCACGGCGATTGATTTTGCACAGGGTTCTGGTATTTCAGTGTATACAGACTCAACACCTTAAAAAAATGTTTCTACTCAAGAGCTACATGCATTTTCTAACACAAACAATTTATACACTAAAATGCAAGCAGTTAATCGGGCAGTCAAACCCGTCCACCATATGCACACAGGCTCAGCAGACTTTGGGTCACACAACACATCCATGAAAACTCATCAACATAGAAATATGAATTAAGTATGGCAGCAATCCAGGAAGGGTACTGATTAATTTCTTGCAAGGATAACAAAGCACTAGGCTAATGCAGTTTGATCGCTCACGTCTGCTCTAATTGCCCTCAAGAGAAAGGCCCACATTCTGCATGCTCCAGCCTTCCACAGATTTGTCCCGCCAACCGTGCAAGATCGTGTCCACTGCCTGGCGTCTCCTGGTGCCGGCTTGCCGTCGCAGTGGGACAGAATCGATTTCCTGCCACTGAACAGATGCGTATTTACAGCAGTAGTCCTGAGCTTGCACAAAGGCCTACGTTCCCTGATCGTGAGTGCTGTTCACACCAGAAAAGCACCAGCAGACACAGCTGGGATTCATTTTTTTAATACATGCAAACATCTGGTTACATGCAGAGCTCATAAATAATAGAGAGCTTTAATCTGTCATTATTTTGTGTGTTTGTGTTTGTGTATATTTGTGTGTGTTGGCAGAAGGATACACTGAGCCTCAGCTTGGTAGATGGTCTGGTCTGGATGGTTGGCATGTTGCATGGCAATGGCATGAGGGAATTCGTTGAGCATGCGCTGCTGGAAGGCTTCCAAACGCTCGTAGTCATGACCACGACATACAAACTCCTTATTCTGAAAAGCACACACATGCATGCACACATGCAAATAAATACCCAAACATTCTAATCAAGCATACGCAGTGGGTAAGAGTGCCACCTAGTGGACGTGACGGCAATGGAGGAAGATGCTCTTGACAGTAAATATAATAAGACAGGAAAAGCTGGACTCGCACTGCAAAATGTTTATAGCCTCTGTTTACATTTAGATCTAGACAACGTTTGACTTTGGTTATAAAAGTGTATAAGCAATCATTTGCTTCCAGTGTTGGGTAGAAAGCCTAGCAGTGATTCAAATCGAAACACTATCAAAAGCTATTATCATTAGTGTTTCATTCCTAGTAGTTACTGTTTGCTTCCTAATTTCCAAATTTTACCAGTCACCCTAACAATGGCTCTACAAAGGTCAATGGAAATGATGCAATGTCCAGACTTCTTATATCTGGTTGGATTTTTAAAGCTGTGTATCCAAGGCTTTAGGAGTATGCTGCACAAAATGTGTCTCAGCTTTGGCTAGGTGTCACCACTTACCCGTAAAAAGAAGGGGAACTTCTTCCCATAGAAGCCCACTCGGAAGAACTCAGGCTCTAGTCTCTGCTGGTCCATTATTTTATCATACAGGGAGGCCTCCATCATCTGGGCATTTCAGACATTAGAATATATAGAAGAAGCATGTTAGCGCACATTAATCTGAGACAGAACACCTCCTCTGTGTTTCACTGTAAAAATAAACATCTCTTGATTTAAACTGAATAATCCACATTACCTTCATTTTGCTCAGGTTCCTGTAATCATAGTACGCTTCATACTGATCAGCCAATTCTCGACACAGGAGGATGGCGTTCTCCCAGCACTGAGAGGGAAAGATACAACAGGTGTCACACCAAGTAAGCAGCCGTGTTAACTTCCAGTGGGGGGCAGCAGATGATCAAGACAATTACTTGCAAAGAAAACGCTTTCACAATGACGCTAGAGTGTTTTTCTATGACACTAATTAAACAAATGGCTTCTTCCCTGCTGCTTCTTAATCCTTTAGCAATGACACACATATGGCTTGATTCAGGAGTAAAGAAGGCAGTGGGAGCATTTGGGTTTTATTTTCATTCGGGCTACTGATGATGAGGGTGCAAATTATGTAAATGTCATTTTGTTGTCATGGGTAGCTAATGAAAAGACGATCCCCAACTGATATTTTGATCGGTAGGTGATGAAGTCGAAGTGATGAGATGCAAATGGTCCTGTGCAACAGGCAGCCTACAAACAACCTTGAGAATAAAGAGAGAGACAAACTAGAAGTGCATTGCCTAAAGGTACTACTGTGTGCTAGTGCACTTTTAAGAAGATAAAAGTGATTGATGGATGACATTCATATACAATGAATAAATAACGCATCCCAAAGCTCAGAAATGTTGTTTATACGAGAAAGTATAAGAAACGAAATATGAGAAGGAAGGAAGGAATAAAGCAAGCAAGAAAGAGGGGAGGGGGGTTTGGGGAAGAAGGGAAATAGGTGTTTGAGCTCTACATTAAGTTTTATGAGTTCAGTTACAGTCCAGAAAGGTATAAGAAGAAGAAGAAGAATAAGCTATCTGCATAATATAAAAAGATTCTAGTATCAGGAAGTAGAGCTGGGACCTTGCCACGGTCAAAGTTCTGGATGATGGTGAGGTGCAGGTACTCTTTCCTCTGCCACTCGCTCTGCATGGGGTAACTCAGAAACTCCCGTAGTGGCCTTTCTGACCACTCCAACAGTTCATCATACAGCAGCAGTGTGTAAGATGCCTCTAGATGCACAAAAAAAGCACACAGAGTCACGACAACACACCCACAAGGCTGCCATCATTCTCTTTTCCTTCCAGCATCCACCTCACATGCCCTTGTAGAGCATTACTCTTCCACCCACATGTGCCATTACCTGTGTAGTTCTGTGCTTTCAAGTGCAGGTCATACAGCTTGTGAATGTAGCGGATATACATCTCCTCCTTATTCAGTTCTGTTTTATAGAAGTTCTGCACAGACAGAAATAAACAGAGGGACAGAGAAAGAAAGAAAGAAAGAAAGAAAGAAAGAAAGAGAGAGAGATGGACAACTAGGCCAAGGACCAAACGATTTCTGCTTTATAAATTATTGAGACCCGAGCTATCCACCCACATACCCAGGTTGTTGCTATGGATTCATGTATGGGGGTGAACTCAGAAAACACACAAAAGGCTGGGGGAAAAAACTGAGCTCTGACATGAGCATAGAAGAAAACTTTTCAACTTGACACTGAAAGAATTAAAGAATGAATAAGCTGAACCCTTTTTGCACTGAAAATGTTTGTTAAATTAGCAGGTTTACAGAAATCAGACCTCATGGGTTGGATGCGTTTGACAGCTTGTTGTCTCCACAGCAGAGGGATGGAGGAAAGTGTGAAAGCCAGTGTGGGCAGGCAGGTACTGTCTTACTGCTGGGGATGAGTGTGCAAAAGGAAACTTACCAACAGACTGACAGTACAGCCAATCTTTTTTCCGTCCACTTCTCCAAGTTTCATACAGTCCCTGGAGAAAACACACAGAACCCCATGGTCTTGTGGAATTCAACTACACATGCAACGAGTATGTACACTGGATAAACGTCGGTATACTTTCATCTGCTTTTTCTTACTTTCTGGGAAAATCATTACATTTGCATTAACTGCTAGCTTTTCAAAAAGGCATTTCATCTTCCTAGTCTGCATCCAAAAGTGTAGAATTCCCTACACTGCAATTGTGCATGAATGTCAACCAAAACGTCCTGCTGAAAACCAATCTATACACTTCTTTAACTTTTTGTTCCTCTGCTGTTGAGTGGAAAAAGTCAGTTGTGGAAATCTTTCAGATAAATGAAAAAATCTGTACCTTTTTTTTTTTAATTAATAACAATGAGCATACATTTCCTAAAAGCATTATTATTATTATTATTATTATTATTATTATTAGTATTATTCATTCATCTTCTTGGCCGCTTATTCCTTTTCAGGGTCACGGGAGAGCCGGTGCCTAGCCGGCCACATAGGGCGCAGGCAGGAACAACCCTAGACAGGGCGCCAATCCATCGTAGGGCATATTATTATTATTATTATTATTATTATTATTATTATTATTATTATATGTAGCAATTATAACTATAACTGAAGCTGAAAGCACATAGCTCATGATGGGGTGTGCTGTTATGAGAAAACTATCAAAGATGGGGTAGTGTAATGAAGCCTGATCTAAAGCAGAATTACTTTTACCACCTTACCCAGTTGGTAAATATTTATTTTCCTGTAACAGCGTACCCTGAAGTGCTTTTACTCCTTTAATTCTGCAGCAATCTGCCAATTATTGCAACAGCCAATTTATCAACGAAGGACGCATCATACTTACATCGTACATGATTACAGGTACATTTAATGATAACAAACAGCTGTGAAACATGTTAGTGCCTGTTACTACTTAAATTATAGTAGCTACAAACAGTCATATATTAGTGTGCAGCGTCTCTGTGAATTAGCTATTACTACAGGAATACACAATAGCTATTACAATAAGCACATTAAGTATACGCCGGTGATTTGAATTACAGCCGGCAATACTGTCAAACCCGCTTTTATAGAAAATGAATCAAAACCTTCTGACCAATCAACACTGCACTATGCAAGTCCTAGAATGCCACAATGTTATACCCTATATAATAGTGTGCATACAGTATGTAGTGAAGATGAGCCCAATTTGGAATTTGGCCAGAAGATGGCAGATTTTTACATGTATTCAAGTTCACACAAGAAATGTAAAACCTCACTGTGCATCGGTGTTGAGAACATGACTGTAAATAAGTAAAAAGAAACCTGAAACAAAAATCCCATGCTAAAATTATAATCTTGCCTCCCCTTGCTTTTCTTTGCCTATGATGTTTTTTTACCTGATGCTGATGTTTGTTTGTCGTCTTTGGCACATTATAAACTCATTAAGACTTACACACGCAAACACTTTTTAAGTCATTACAATTTTAAATGCACTTAAATGAAGGAAATCCCGGTGAGGTCTTAGCGAGCGCGCTTGTGTGCATTACTCTCACCTGTAATCGAGCAGTCTCTCCATCAGACGTGTTACTGTGGCAATCAACGAGATGCCGCTCTCTCTCCACGTCTCTCTCTCGATCTTCTTTAAAAGACTGAGACACAAAGACACCCAGAAGAAAGCAAAAGTCATTCGTTAGCTCTCGACGTGCATCATGCACACGTCACCATCTCCCCTTAAACATTCGCTTCCACTCAGACCCACACACGCATACATGCACACACCCTACTCACAGATCAAGCACAGAAACGGTGAGCAGTGTGTCTTACCTAGGGTACGGACCGAACAGAGGAATTCTACTCCAGGAAAGCAGAGACGAGACAAAGTCATATTAATAGATTAAAGTCAGAAACACTCACTCATACAAGTTAGTAACATGGTTAGTACTGTTAGTGCAGATAAGATAAAGAGAGAAGAAAGAGCAGAAGTGCGACAGGTTAATAAATCTGTGCTGATATCAGAAATAATACATTTCTTTAACGAAAGAAAGGAACAGAAGACAGTGGGCTAAATCTGCTTTAAAAGCCACGTTGTGCATATTAAACAGAAATGATAGCTTGGGCATGCTTGTGTTTGGCACCAGTTTCAACAAACAGAAGAGAGTAAATACAGCTGTGATATGCCTGTAGGATATGTGCTCAGAAACTGAAGCCACAAGGTCTCACACACAGACATTCACATACACACACACACTTAAACACACACGTAATCACACACTAGACAAGTACCACAGAACCAAGCAGTTTACACCCTGTTAGACAGATGGCGGGGTGAATATAGACACACATTACACATTGTGTCAGGAGGTACGGAGGTACCACAGTGTTTGGTGCCATATGTGGACAATGCATGATGATGACTAAAATGACAACCATGAGTATTTA
>JAOUQY010000017.1:8523774-8534882 GCA_028566355.1 Doras micropoeus
TGGTCCAATTTAGCCATGAAACCTCCCACACTAAAATGACAGGTGTTTCAGTTTCATTGTCTAACCCCTGTATATTGGCCAGTTTACACACAGCTGTAATCATGAACCAATATGATCCTTGACCTGTGACATGTGAGGAGTCAGGAGGTTGGCAGAGATTTGCATGGTAACCTCTCTAATCTGCCCATATAGAACCTAACCGACCTTTCCTGAGTGAATTGATCTTACTCTCACCATTGTCTCAGCAATTGAACTACCCTACAAACCCATCATAATTTCCAACAAATGTGTCCTATGATAAATCTTGCATCGAGTAGATAGATAACAGTCATTTTATGTGCAAATAAGAAGACTACAACCGTGCAAGAGTCTGCTCACGTTGCCCTGACGTGCTTGTAGATGCACGCTTACAGTAGTATAAATCAGCCCTTATGCATCACAAAGATGCCATTCAGCTCTACGGCTAGTGCAACATGCCATCAGCTTTCATTTACACCCAAAATGAAGGTGCTAGACAGACTTGAATAATATCTTGTACCACAGTCGGGGTGATAACAAAAAAAGGTTTTGTTAACCACACAAATGCACTTGGGTATATACTCATGGCAGGATCAAGGCAACTCTAGTCTTCTAGTTCTGAATGATGATCTTACTACTGGGCGTCACCTGCTAGAGGGACACTCTGTGTATGCGAGACTGTGCGAGAGTGTGTCTAAGACAGGAATCCTGCTGGCACTGTCTGAGGAGGCTTTGCAGAATGTAGCATCACACCGAGACTCAGAGCTACGGGGTAAGTTTGGGAACAGATTGTTCTGCAGACAGCTGCTGGTATGCAGGTGACCAGTTCACACTTCACTGCATAGTCACACAAATCCAGGAACACAGCCATCATCGGATAGCTTTTCTGGATTTAATTCACAGGCGTGGCATATACTAGCAGTAAGGCATAGTGGAACAAGTATATCTGAGCTCAAGCACTACATACCTGTAGGATAAAGCTCCTGCAAAGTGGCTCTCGATGTAGGTGTCCATGACAGGTTTAAAGTGCTGGAACTTACTGTCCTGGAGTAAGTTTATAATGTGCACCTGGGGAAAGGAACAGTAACTAGTTTAGACTATATAAAAAACGTATTTCAGAAGTGTTAATGCAATCTGTGTTAACGTTAAAGTCAGACATTTCTCATTTCTCAACTTGTTTGTAAAACATGTACTAAATCTGTGTGCAAATCCCACCATGCACACACGAAAATCAGGTTTATTACACATGCATACGTTACACATTTCTTGCATTAAGAAACGTCCTCAAATCTCCATACACGGTAGAAACGTTCATAGAAACGTGTATGCATAGTTTACGCACAAGACACACATTGTACACACATTTGATAAACGACATTTCAGATTTCTACAGCATCTAAGGGCAAGTGTGTAACGTTATTATACACGTCCATGTCCAGCTGCAAATTTTGTTGGCTCATGCGACCAAACAGCATTTCTATTATTATATGGATACACCGTCTTGGGCCAGTTGAACGGCCACCAAGGTCTCCCGATAAAAGTCTAAGGGGGTCAAATCGGGAGACCTTGGTGGCCATTCAACAGGCCCACGACAGTGTATCCATAATAGGTGTATCCATATAGATGGCCCACCCTGTACAGGGCCTCAAATCATTATGTTTAGACCAGGTTAGGTTTTCTTGCTCAGGTGATGTCTAGCCTTGCCTGAATGACTAAAAATGCTGCAAATTCAACCACCATGTGTTGCCCAGAGCCTCAAGGACTCTCTGTTTAAAATTAATAAGACACTACCAGCAAATGTGCAAGAGGGCACATATCGTTACAATTACCTTTTTTAAAAAAAATACAATACAAATATATTTAGGCTAAAGCTGAACCAAGCTGAAGACTGCTTTTAAAAAAGCTTTTAAAAACTTACAAGAGAGTCAAAGACTTTGAGGCCATATTTCTGCGCACTCTCGTCCAAAATTCCAAAGAGCGTGTCCAGTGTATCCTGTAAGAACTGGGAGACATTGGATTTCAGTTAGAAAAGTAAAACAGATGCAAAAGTCTACATTCCCATGGTTTATGAGTGAATGGAGAAAAAAGCACCTTTGTTATACGGGTTATCTACCCTACAACAAAAACCCATGATGTTAAAAATGAAAAAGTTTGTGAAGAATACAAGCCAAAATATAAGTCAACAAATATGCTTGAGAATTGTTTTGCCTTGATCCAGTCTTGAAAAATGACAGGGTCAGAAGGCAACGAATGATTTCTAGAATAGTATATACATATATCAGAAAGAATATTACAACAAAAAAGCATCCAAAAGCTGTTTAGAAGATATGAATGAGGATGTAAGGAGTTAAAAGGAAAATCTGGCAAACAAGTTAGATAATACAGTGTTGTGAAGAAGTATTTGCCCCCGTCAATTTCTTCTGTTTTTGCAAATTGCACATTGAAAGGTTTCAGATCATCCAACTAATTTTAATATAAGACAATACAAGTAAACACAAAATCCAGCTTTTATATGATCATTCCATTTTCTGAAGATAAAGCTTTATTTAAAACTTATATCACCCATGTGAAAAAGTAATTGCCCCCCAAACCTAATAACTGGTTATGCCATCCTTGGCAATCAAATGTTTGCGCTAACTTGTGATAAGTCTTTTACATCACTGTTGAGGAATTTTAGCCCATGAGCATGAACTGTCCGTTTAAGGTTTTGATCTTAATGGAATTCAAGTCAGGACTTTGTCTCTCCACTTCAAAATCTTCATTTTGTTTCTTTTGACCCATTCAGGGCTGGACTTTCTTGTGGAATTCAGATCATTGTCCTGCTCCATAACTCAACTGCACTTGAGCTTTAGGTCACAAACTGGCATCCTTCAGGATTTTCTAACAGAGAGCAGAATTCATGGTTCCATCAATTATGAAAAGTCGTCTAGGTCCTGCAGAAGCAAAGCAGCCCCAGAACATCACACTACCACCACCATGTTTGATTGCTGGTATGTTGTTCTTATGGTGGAATGCAGTGTTTGCTTTACACCAGATGTAACAAGAGCCATGACTTCCAAACTGTTCCACCTTTGACTCATCAGTCCACAGAATGTTAATACAATAATCTTGTGGGTCATCTAGATGTTTTTGGCAAATAAGAGCTGAGCCTTTTTTGTTCTTTTTGGTCAGCAGTGTTTTTTTGCCTTGCAACTGTCCCATTTTTAATTTTTGCCCCGTGTCTTATTGTGGAATTGTGTACATTGATGTTTAGTAGGTCTTTAGATGTTTGTCTTGGCTGTTTTGTGACCTCCTGGATGAATTGTCGATGAGCTCTGGATGATATTTTGGTAGGCCGCCCAATCCTGAGAAGATTCACAGCTGTTCCGAGTTTTTACATTTGTGGATAACGGATCTCACTGTGGTTCACTGGTAGATTTCAGTGGCTTTGTTTCACTTATCTATTCAAATCTCTTTAGAACGTGGCATTTTGGATCCGGTTGAGAGTACGCTGTGCGTAATTGGCTGCCGCTTCTCACCGGTGTGTGACTGGTGTTAGAGTTGTATAGTGACTGTAAAGCGTCCTTGGGTTTGAGAAAGGCGCTATATAAATGTAACTTTCATTCATTCATTCATTTTGAGACCTTCTAGCCTGCTTCACATTGCCAGACAGGTTCTATTTAAGTGATGTTTAGATTCACAGGTCTGGCAGTAATCATGCCTGTGTGTAGCTAATATTGTAATTTTGTAAACTGGCTGATTTAGTAGCTAAGGGGGCAATTAATTTTTCACATAGGGCCAGGTAGGGCTGAACAGCATTTTTCCTTCAATAAAGGAAATCATCATTTAAAAACAGCACAGTGTGTTTACTTGGCTTATCTTTGTCTAATATTAAAAGTAGTCTGATGATCTGAAACATTCAAGTGTGACAAATAAGCAAAAATATAAGAAAATGGGAAAGCGGCAAATACTTTTTCAGAGCACTGCACTGGTACTTTGTTTTTGTTCACTAATTATATACTTACATTCTCTAGTTTAAACTTTTTTATTACTTAGTAATGTGGATGCTGTATCATGCTAAATGCCTTGCTTCTAGAAATATCTTTGCTTTCTTCATTTTGAGCCAAGTGCACTAGCCATTTTCTCTGTAGAATTTAAATAGCATGGCCAGTGACACACTCATTAGTGATGTGCAGTTGCAGTGTAGTCTACCTTAACTATTTCAGAGCCATCAATCTCCTTCAGTTTGGACAGGGTGTCGCTGATCCTCTCAGGGTGCATCCTCCATTTCAGCAAGTCCAGCATATCACCTGCACAGAGCAAGCAATGCAGTACATTATCTCTGTACTACTGTAGTCCCTGCTGCTCACAGCACTACACCCTAGCTGTACAGAAAACACATACTGTGTAACGTTCTTATACAATGAGAGGTATTCCAGCCCACATCGGGCACACACAATATGAGGAGAACAGTGTACCATTCTGAGTGAGTTTGGTGGAGCAGAGGAACGAGGTGATCCAGAAGGACTCCTTGCTGCTTTTCACAGCTTGATTGTTGACTGGCAGGTTGGTTTTGAAGAAGGGTAGATTGAGGTAGCGAGCACAGTCCTGAAGATTAGCGTTCTCCTCACACTGGAAAAAAGAAGGAACTCTACATCAACTCTTAATCTTCATGTGAAATGCCCATTCCTGCCCACATAAGAGCAAAAACTGAGAGCAAAGCAGAGTAATCCCACCTCCATGACTGTAAACGGCCCAATTCTGGCCACAATAGTAAAAACTGTCCACTCCCACCCACATGAAAATAAAAAACGCCCAGTCCCGCCCACATGAAAATTAAAGCCACCCAGTCCCGCCCACATGGAAATAAAAAACACCCAGTCCCGTCCACGTGAGAGGAACACCCAATAAGCTTTTGGGTAAAAACCACCCACTCTCACCCATGAAAGTAAAAACCACCCACTCCCATCTGCATGGGAGTAAAACCCACCCAGTCCCACCCACAAATGTAAAAAAACACCCACTCTTGTCCAAAGGAGTTTAAAAAAAAAACAGTACACACTGCCCTCTCCAACCCACATGTGAATAAAAACCACCCATGCTTGCCCACATGAGTGTAAAACCTGTCCCAAGAGCAAAACTGGCGCACTCTCTCACACATCAAAGTCTGTAACTGTAGTCAATAAAGTAACAATAAAACTATGTATAAGTTGTACAGCTGAAAAAAAGAACAAAATATAATAAACAAAAAAACCCTCCAGAAATAAACCTCCACAGATACACTGTAATTTCTTTTTAATGACTTTTTCAAAGAAATTACCCCAAGTGTATTTTGGTGCACAAATAATAATACTTTATATTTGATCAAGTTATCATGGTATAGTTGTTCGGCCATAATGTCCAGCTTTAGTCTGTGCTGTCATCACAATCACTGAGGTTTAAGAGTTGCTACAGAATGGGCAAATTCCCCTTTTTCTGAGTGCGTGTATTTCCCAATTCTATTGTAAGCTTTTGCAAAAAAGTACCATACTGACATTCACAGAATTACATCATATTATCTATATACAATGATTTTTGCACAGCGTGTTATTTGAAGGAGGACCATACACTCGAGCAATAAAAGCAATGTGAGCATTTAAAGGAACCAAGTAGAATTTTTTCTTTCTTTCTTTGTACAGGCCAATTGATCTGTTTATTGCAGTGTTGGTGTTTGAATGTACTAACTCCTGAATGTTTGGCTCAGAATAGAAAGAGATTTAGGCATGGAGTCAAGTGAATTTCAAAATCAAGTAAAACCATTATTCCATGGAAGAAACCAGCACAAAGGGGAAAGCAAGAGGGGAATGCAAACAATTCTAGACACATTTGGGTCTGCCCACAACAGTGACGAACAGCTGTGTGAGTGGACAGTTCAGAAAGTTTAGTTTAAGTGTGGAAATGAACAGTGAGAGGTTTGCTAACACTCTGCTTTATTTCCTTATGCAAATGTGTCTCTCCTTGTACACGACACTAGTTTAACTCACCGAGAGTGATTATGCTCATGCGCATGATTTTATTTATGTTTTTTTAACGCCATATTTAAGAAGGTAGGCCAAACAGAGCTCATTTCTGCTTGTTTCTGTAAATTCATAGTTATCAAACAGCAAACTACATAACCCTTGTATACAAGAGGTTCCTCTAGCATATTCAATTTGTGCTAGTGTGTCAACCTGCGACACTATTGGCAGAAAGAGCCAATACAGAAAAGAAAATACAAACAAGCGACATTCCATGACAGAAAAATACAGTCACAAAAAAAAAAAAATGTTCATTATATATATATATATATATGAGCTGAAAAGAAATACCTTATGTACAATGAGCTCATGGGTGCCATCAGGCAGAGTTCGCCCATCTTCCTGCATTAAAGGGACGAACGAGAAGCCAAACAGCTTCTTCTCCGCCTTGTCTTTTGCTGAGGAATAGACACATTTTTTGGATGTATGAATTTTTCATATTACATAATGGGTGTCCAATATCTCTTGCAGTTTTTCATTCCAATCAAGCATGAGCCACACCCGATTCCACCTGATCTTGCCTTTCAATAAACTAAGAGGAACAGGTTCTGCTTGGTTAGAATGAAAGTCTGCACCCACACCAGTCCTTTCTGTATAAAATGATATACCCATGCATAAAATGCAACTCTTACATAAGAAATGTCATCAGGGTTTGAAATTAACTTAATGACCAACCTGAAAACACCCAGGGAGTAATTATACTTCATTTATATATGAACTCAAGACGAGAACTACACTGATTCTGTTAAAAGCAAGCCAACATTTAAATGAACATTTTCAACACCCAGCTGAAGCTCAGTTCTGTTAGATTGGCAAGGCTGATAGTTCTCTTTCTCACCTTTTCAATCCTTACTTGAACTAAAAACTATAAACTCTTGACTACAGTAATACAAGAAGTATTTTGCTGCTAAAATAGTATATTTGTCTGCTACCCTTTATATAAAGACATACACTACAGAATTCAGCAAGGTATCTGCTGCACAACTGTCTTGCATTTTGAAAATAAAATGACTGCACAGAACAAAATTTGATCTGAAAATGTGCACTGAGATATGTTGTGTAACAGCAAGTGTATGTTGTTCATGCACTGTGTGCTACATTCTGCTTTTGTGCAGATTTAGTCTATGTAGAATGTGCAGTGTGCTATTTTTAACAGCTTACGGCAGTGCTCAAACACATTTAGCTCACTATATGAAGCTATAAGCTTCTATAAGATCTCTGTAGAGCACGTTTCTGGACATTCTGTATACTTCATATGTGATCTAGACAGACTAAATTTACACAATCATATCACACCACTCTAACGGTCAGCTGTTTGTCCTAGAAGTGTCAGTGTAATAAAGAATCTAGCAGGTCTTCTTACTGGAGCAGTGGCGAAACTCAAAGCGGACATGGGAGCCGCGGAACATGTCGACGGGGATGGGCAGTTTGATCTGTTCAGCCCAGCGCGGACTGTTGTTGTGGTACAGCACGAAGGAATGGTACTCATCACCCCCTGGCTCCCCTGAACCTGCTGCGACATAGCCCTGCAGACCAACACACACATGCATGCAAACACACATTATGTAAAGTCGTAAGCAGGTCGAAATGATGCATGCTGCCCATAAGCTCTTATTTTCCATTGAACCAGGAAAACCACAAACTAACAATAGCACCACCGGCGAGTGTGTATGCAATGTGTGAGCATGTGGTATATGTCTAGATTGGATGCACTGATGCATGGTTTTGGTATTGCATGCGTTACTTCTATAAATACTTATCACACAGTAAAATACAGCCTGAACCGAGGTGTGAATCTGCAAAAGATTAATCAAAGCCTGTGCAAAACTGAATACCCTGAGTATCTGTCCGTTGTCATCCAGTGCATAAATGGTAATCTCCACATTTCTGGCTACTGTCTTCCCACCCTTCTCAAACTCCCCTTTCTCCAGGGTAATGTACAGATCATTCCTTATCTCCCCTAAGAGAAAGCAGACAGATGAACAGGGTTAATGCATGAAAGCTTGCGAAATAAAAGTAAGGTTTTCACACATAACATAACACACTATTGGATGTACAATAAGTTCATAACACGTGTAAGACAAGCTTAAAAAGCAGCTTAACTCAGACACTGGACAGTAGCAACATTTTTTTTTTACATTTCCTACTATGCTGTTACAAAGCCTAAATACAGCTTAGCTGGATTAAAAGCTGATATAGCTAAGAGAATAAGAGATTAAATAAAAGAAGAATGAAGCCCATGAACACCATGTAACATTTGAAAAGGACATAGTGCATTTGCATTTGAGTTACAAACACTTCATCACATATTTTTAAAAACACGTCCTTGTATCTATTCCTAATATCTACCTTGTCAGCTCCACTGACCATACAGGTGCACTTTGTAGTTTTACAGATAGACACTGTAGTTCATCGGTTTTTCTGCAGACTTTGTAAGCCCCCTGTTATACTGTTCTTCAGTTTTCAGGGTGCCCACAGTAAGTTTTTAAACTCCTCAGTGTCACTGCTGGACTGAGAATAGTCCACCAAGCAAAAATATCCAGCCAACAGTGTCCTGTGAAGGATTTGAGGATGACTAACACAAACTGTACAGCAACAGATGAGTTACTGTCTCTGACTTTACATCTACAAGGAGGAGCAACTAGGTAGGTGTGTCTGATAGAGTGGACAGTGAGTGGACACAGTGTTTAAATACTTCAGCAGCGCTGCAGTGTCTGATCCAATCATACCAGAACAACACACACTAACACACCATCACCACATCAGGGTCACTGCAGTGCTGACAATGATCCACCATCCAAATAATACCTGCTCTGTGGTGGTCCTGTTGGGTCCTGACCAGTGAAGAACAACATAAAAGGGGGCTAACAAAGTCTGCAGAAAAACAGATGGACTACAGTCTCTTTCTGTAAAACTACAAAGTGCACCTGTATGGTCAGTGGAGCTCAGACTATGCACAATCTGGATATGAAACATAGTCATGTTCCTCATATGGGGAAAAAGCTAGGAGAATCAGTGTTTTCAGGTTAGTCAACGGCACTGCAGGAGTTAAGGCAGACTGGCATGGTGAGTTTGCTGTTTATTACCGTAATACTATAACTGGTAATACTGTTTATCTTCCCTTTACCTTAACCCCATTCCTATCCATTTGGTGATTTGGAGTCAGGTTGGAGACAGGCTGGACACAGGCAATGCCTGTCATGCAAGATTTAGCTTGCATCATGCTGTTTAATCGATTTATTATAAATATGTTGCTGGAAAGGCGTTTCCGCATGAGGTTTATTCTTTGTTCATTTATCTGAGAGGTAGACAAATATTACATTCGTTCACCTAGCCCATGGGGCAAGTAAAAGCTGCTGTGTAATGCTGTGTACAGTAAAGTAAACAAACAAATATAGGATCATGTATCACATCATGTTTGTGACAAAAATCAGCAAGTTATTAACCAGTGCATGAGATGTGAGATGCGTTTTGCTTTCACATCACATAAGACATTATCCGAGTCTCTCTGATGTCTCTTCATATGTTTAACTGCAGGCTGCCTGTCTGCAATGAGTTAATTAACAGTACACCAGGCAGTGGGATTCAGAAGCCTGTGCTATAGTTACAGCACTATATAGATATAGGAGCTGCATTTATGTTTGTTTCTATTTACCTCATTTATTGATTTTTCTATATTTTCTCTACAGGTGGTAAGAGCTCAAAGTTAAAATTAGTGCTCATTGCGCCTGGTGGGGAAGGCGGGTTACAGCAGATCACGTCATTGACCTCAGCCTCAGCCTTTTCCCTGTGAGCATGTCTGCTGGTAAATGAAATCTGCACCACTACAGCTTAAATTTATGGACTCTGAAACATTTTATTTTCATGTTCTGTTTATTTTACAATGAATTCTAAGCAACAGTCAACAGTACACTCTCGTTGGATTTATTTCTGGAAAGGAAGGCATACTGCACCTGCTCTCTCCATGTGGTCAAAACAATAGGAAATTGGCATCAAGGTTAAAGGAAAAACCCAACTGTAAGTTTTTTGCTACTTCAATGCTGTATAGTTACAGTATACTTACAGCAAAGGGTTGTTTTTTTCCCAAAGGAAGTAAGGCTTGCTGAATCTGAATTTCTGCAGGCCAAACTCAAATAACATCTAACAGCCAAAGCTACTAATTTGTCCACCCCTGTGAAGGCACATTAGAGTATAATTCAAGAAGTGACGCACGCAAGCTCACACCGACATTACATCTACGCACGCATACACACCCAGGGCATGCACACGAAACCACATTGACCTACAATAGTGCTGTCAACAGGTGCGTCCTGTGCCTCCCTACAGACACCACAGACTTTGTTATTCATACAGACAGGAAGAAGGCCTCCGTTATCACACCTTCTCCATTCTCATCATCCATCTACACCTAAACACACACAGCGAAAGCGCTGCACAAGCACTCTTTCTCCGCTGGGTTTAAAAAACATGATAAAAAATGAGCCCAAAGGTTGAGTGTTAAATCCAACAAGCATATTACTCCACTGTAGCACAGAGCAGCAGCACCGCACTGAATAGAAAGTACAGAGAAAGCCCGCTGCTGCTCTGAGGGGGAAGTAATTATAGACTAGACAGCTCCATGCATGGGTGGCCAGTCATGTAACTTGGGTTAAAAGGAAGGATCAACAGTAGAGAAAACAGAACTGTTCTAAACTTCTCTAAATAAATTGCTTCTGGAAAAGCACAACACTGAGATGACAGAGTAGCTGTATAGAAAAATGTACTGTTGCTCCTGTGTGACCACTCACTGTGTGCTCTCTGCTCTCTCACTGACAGCTTTGCTGTCATAACAACTGTTGCTGAGGTAACGGCCAAATACACACAATAAATATTCACTGATCAGGCATAACATTATGACCACCTCCTTTTCTCTACACTTATTGTCTATTTTCTCAGTTCTAACTTACCATGTAGCTGCACTTCTACAATTACACACTGAAGTCCATCTGTTTCTCTACACACTTTGTTAGTCCCCTTTACTCTGTTCTCTAATGGTCAGGACCCCCACAGGACCAG
>JAOUQY010000017.1:8615150-8630593 GCA_028566355.1 Doras micropoeus
AAGTATTCCTAAACTACACCAAACCAGTAAAGAACAAGACATATAATAACTGCAATGGAAACTGTATACTAATAAAAGATGAATAACATAACACAGAAAGAGATACAGCACTAAAGTACGCATGTAAGACTAATGAATCTAAGGACTCATCTAATTCAGTTGCATTGACTTCATTAACAGATAAGGCCATTCTGATGTTAGACACAGGGCCTATTCATTTAAAGCATGAAAATAAACCTTTTTCCCCAGTACCATTCCATTATTGTGGCAATAAAATCACAGCTCAGTACCTCAACACAATCAAGACCTCCTTAGCGTAAACAGCTAGCACTGCCACAGCATAACCAGAGCATGTCACATTGCCTCAGAAATGGTTTGAGCAGAAATTAGATGAGCGCTAAAAACATCAGAAATATTGTTTAATTTACTAATGAAAATTGGCCCATTTGGTTTCTATTAAACATTTTCTCATTACGGTGTCTAACGTCGTTACCAATTTCCAAGTCATTCACGATTCTATTCCTGATTCGTGCACCAATTCAGGAAATGTTCTCTCTTAAAGAGCAACTCCAGCAGCCTGTTTCCTGAAACACCACCTGTGACACTGAAGTCAAGCCCACTGAGTCAACACACGCAACAGGTTAACACAAGGTCTGTAAATCCCAGTAGAAAACAAACCCTAGAATCAATCACAGGTTACCTAAGGTTAGTGTCATTAGTGTGATCTTTCATTTAAAAAAATGCTTTTCCATGGAAAGAAATGATAAATGCTGTATGGTTAAGCTGTCCAAGGTCCTGGGAATCACCATGTGTCACACCCTGAAGGAAGAATGCAACATTGCCAGCAATATCGGGAAAATGGACTCAGGAAGCCCAACGTCTCCTTGTTTATATCGATCATTTCTAATTTTTTTGAGACTGTCCTCACTGTGTTTATCATTTCTCCATCACACACATCAAAGCTGAGATGGGTTGTGCCTGCTGAAGATTTGCTTGTTCATAGCCTTGTACTCGTCCACACAAAGGAACAGCAGAAATGGTTCAAGCTTCCTGTTACTTAAACTGTTCATAAAACCTCATCTATACATTTTATTTACTGAAAGTAATGTAAGGAATAAAACACACTGGGTAGGGTATAGAAAGATAATCAACAAGCGTGTGGTGTCTTTGCCTAGAAGTTCATTATAATTGAAATAACAGAATGTCTGAAAGTGTTTCATTTCTCTAATACTACAGCCAACATTAACACGTTTTATTTAAGATAAGTTTTATTGTTTAAGAACATGGTGTATTTATCCATTGATCGTTACTATAATCAGCAAAACAGCTTAGCTCCTGTTATCACTTAGGTTATGAGCCTTTCCCTTACTAGCCTCACTTTCTTTCTCTCTCTCTCTCTCTCTCTCTCTCTCTCTCTCTCTCTCTCTGTTGCAGTCTGCAGCAAGAATGCAGTTTGTCAGCTCTCTGTCCTCACACTCCTGTGTCTGAAACCTTTACTTTAGAGCATTACCTCTGGTTGTTCCAAAGTACTGACACTGAAGACATAAATAAACATATCTCACAAAAAACTTCACCACATCTTCACAACAACTACATGGTTTGTAGATAATATAGAACACAGACGTAAGTTTTAATCTCTTCCACCCTGAAAGCAATTTTGCGTTCAGTTATGTAGTTCAGCATTGCCTAATATTCTAACATTTCACTTATCTTTTACCTTTGGTCTAAGTGACCACACTATGACTATGAAATCTAACAGCTGTTTGGTCTGCATTTGATTTACATTCTAGTTACTGTATATATCTATAATGCTTTATTCCTCTGTACTATTTCAGTGTGAGTCCCAAAACAAAGAGTTGTACCACAAAAAGTTGTTTTTATTGTAATTAAACACTTTTCAACATCATTCTTTATAATTATAAGTAAGCACTTTTCAATCCCTGTCACTAGTGGGAACACTAAATACTCAACAGGCAGAAAGAAATCATCCTTTGTCTGAAGGATGTATGAACGTACACTGTTGTATGTAGGATTGAAGGGTTTATGATGATTTATAATGGTTATGGTTATGATAGTTTAATGATGATGTATATAACTAAAATACTGACAGTGCTCAATCAGCTAAAAATGCAATATTAGGTCCAATAATCGATATTTGCCATCTAAAATTATATGGGTCACAAGGGGATGAACAGGGACCTATATCAGTGCATGACACCAGTAATCTATAAATAGTATTTCACCCTTGCCTTTTTACCCTGCAGCTCTTAGCAAATGTCTTTTTTTCTGACTCAGAAGGCAAGGCAGTTCATTCCACAACATCTCTTTAATAAAACGTATTTAGGTTTGTTTGGTTTTAGATTTTTGTTTTCATTCTTCACTAGAATTTATCATGTTGTTATACCAAGTCTATACAACTCAGTTATATATTAGTTAAACATTAAGTGTAGTACATGATAATGCAGAAAGTATGCATAGAGACAGAACAAATTAGGAAAACAGTCCCTAGTCAGTTCTGCTTTTATAGTGAAGATTGGTGGTGGTAGCATCATGTTGAGCATTACCTGTAGCTTCATGCTTGGTTGTTTCTCGGATTCATGGCCTAATAAGTTTACTTTTTGTCCTTTTGTCACTTTTGGAGGGATGTCCTGTTCTTGGTAATGTTCTTGGTGTTGCCCCATTTTTCCCCGGTTTATGGCGGCCTTCACGGTACCCATGGGTTCGATACCTTCTGACAATAAACTTTGTAAGCTCTTTGTAGACGATGGCTTCAGCAGGTGTTCGAAACCAAGATGTGAAGCAAATAATATAGAAACTGCTGATCTTTATTTGGGGTTAAGCAGTATCACTTCATTGTTGACAGGTGTATGATAATTACATCTGAACATGAGTTTGAAAGTAGCTGGTTAATTATGAGGACTTTCACATGGCCCATTATAAAATGGTTATTGTGTGTTTCTTTCCTAAATCATTTTTGTTTTCCACTTGAATTTGTGTTAGTGTACTATTTTTATGACATTCTTTAGTACGTAATTATGGAGGCTGTAGTGTGTGATTTGGACGTGGACCTTGACAACAACTGAAGTGCTCAGCGACTGTCCAATCACATTGCAGCAGGAGCATCTACGGTCAAATTTGCCTACGCCTGATTGGTTAGAAGGGGCATCTGGGGCCACGTGAGAGACGTCCCGGTGACGCGTCAGCCATATAAAAGAGTTTCCCGGCCCCGTTATCGCGCAGCCCTCGTTTTTTCAAGGGAAAATGTATCGCTCTCGTTCGCAGGCTTTCATCGGAATCGCTTTTAATTCTTTACTTTTCACGGTGCCATTGGAAGATTTCCAGTTTAAGCGACGCTATAGTAAAAACTGGTCGTGTATTGGCTGATTTTAGGTTTAAATCTAACATATTTATACAAGAACAATGCCCAAATCCAAGAAGAGGAACAGCAAGGGTAAGCGAACTTGGAGCGTCTGGAACTGGCCGGTTGTTTTGGCGTGTTGCCTGAACGTCGCATTTGCTCATGGGATTTGTAGTTCTGTTGCGTCGCTACAACAGTTAAGCCGTTGTATGTGTCAGGTTCAGTAGAACTACAACACCCATGTCAACTCGCCTCTTCTCACTGACATGTTGGCAAATTGTTGGCTCCTAAACGTTGCACAAAAGAAATATTTGTTACTCTTAAGATGGTGTGTATATTTTAGATGTTGATAAATCAGAAACGAAGTCAAAAATGTTTTTTATGCGATGACAGTCGAAAAAGGATTGTACCAAGCTAGTAAATTGTACACACAAGGTTTGTTAATTAGCTTGTTAATACGCCTCGGGCTACAGTCCTACAAGGTAAATAACATGTAAATACACTGTATTTGATCACACTGGTGGTCGCTACAACTAATGGCTCGTAAAATTCGACGTAGAACCTCTTTGACATGGTTTCTTTAGATGAAGATGGTGATCTAGGTGGCTAGCTAGCTACGTGTTGGCCTTTTTAGCTTTCAGGCTACGTAACCAGCCTGTTCACGGAAGTAAGTGACCAAAGCAGGAAGCTAGGCGCGTGCAGAGGTTGTTTTTATATAGGACATGCTGTTCTCATCCTGTTCTTTCATTCATTCCTCTTCAGTAACCGCTTTATCCTGGTCCAGGTTGTGGTGGTTATGGAGGCTATTCTAGGACTGAGGCTGTAATATACCCTGGATGGTGCACCAGTCTGTCTCAGGGCAAGCTTGCACACCACGTACGTTCACTATTTCATTCAGATCTAGGGGCAGTTCCCTGTAGCCAGTCAACCTCCTGGTCTGTTTTTTGGGATGTCTGAGGAAACCAGAGATCCTGGCAGAAATCCCACAACAAACTTCCCAAACACAGTAACTAAAGCTCAGGATCAACTTGAGCACCCGGGAGCTGCTTCTAGTGGAAACACTACCCTGTACAACACCATGCCACTAAACTGAACTGTGTTATTACTTGGGAACGAATCTACCTGGCTTAGTGCTGGATCCCCAGCCATTCCAACATTACAGGTAACGGAAAAGCTGCTGAAAAGGCGATCACCGGCTGCCTTGTCCCACCCATGCCCACCACAAAGTCTGAACCTTTTGTAAAAATATGACAAGAGGAATGGAATCATAACACTGAGAATAAACTACGTGAAACCAGTTCACGCTCGACAGGTACCCCAGCCAGTACCCTTTAATACGACAGGACCAAATGCCGCATAGGACACTCCGGTTTTACACACCGACAGCTACTTCTTGGAGAAGATGCACCGTCTTGCAAAAACTGATTCATTAACAAAAAAACATTTTATGGCTATAGAATGGCCTGCCATCAATGATATCAGGGGAAAAACTACTATAAAGAGAGCAATATAAAGAATTTCTTGTTCAAAGAAATCCTCCTAAGAAGATTCTGGACTTCCTAGATTGAATTGTAAGATGTAAATCTACCCTTTAGTTTATTTACAGCTAGAAAAATAATGTACATATGCCAATGCCATGTAACCTCTCACCAACTCTTATATAAACCATAGAATAATAAACCATAACTACTACTACTTAGGAACATTGTCATTTTTCCGTAACCACAGCTGGATTGTTGCTGTGGGGAAAAAAAAAAGAAGGTACATTTTATTTTGTCTAACATCCGCCTATCACGGTGCCCTTGACATGACCAATGACGTGACCAGGCGTTTTTCCCTTTAACACATTAACAGATAAGGGCATGAACAGCGTATCGGTCTGGTCACCTCCTGTTAATGAGCATGAGGTCAAAGGCTTTTCTAAGTTTGTTTTTCTAACCATGTCTGCATACACATTGACTGTGGGGAATGTGATTGGTTTTGCAGGTGTCCCAGGAGGACAGCATGGAGCTGTGCAGCCTTTCAGTGATGAGGATGCGTCGGTTGAGACGCTCAGCCACTGCAGCAGCTTTAGTGATGCCACCAGTGTGGCAGAGGAAGGTGGGTGTGTTTGTGCATAAAGCCAGATGTTGTGATATGACTGTAAAATGTAGTATTACTGAGATGTGGATAACTGTGTTGTGTATGTGTGGGTCTCTCTCTCTCTCTCTCTCTCTCTATCTCTTCTTTGGACTGGCAGGGGGAGAGGCTGAGGTTGCAGCGCAAGATGACTTTGAGTTCAAGCTGAAGGTTTACATTGATTCCACAGTTGATAAAAGGTTTGTGACTCCTGCACCTCTTGGCTTAATATGTACGTGTTTGACTGAGAAATCTTTCTTCTTCTGAATGGCACATTGATCCCATGCTCTGAATAGCATTGTTTTTCTTCCAGTGCTAAAACCAGGCAAGGTGCCCTCGATGGATTGAAGACTGCCATGGCAACCAAAATCCTGCATGAGTTTATTTTGGAGAGGAGGATGACCATCACGGACAGCATTGAACGCTGCTTGAAAAAAGGTTTCTGACCAGCCTGTTTAAAGCTGCTACTGTGTAGGTAAATCCTGTTTGGGAACCTGAACCAGTTTGTTTCCCTGCTCTTAGGTAAAGGAGAGGAGCAACGTGCAGCCGCCTCACTGGCTTGCCTCTTGTGCATTCAGCTGGGTTCAGGGATCGAGAGCGAAGAGGTGTTTAAGACCCTCAAACCTATCTTTAAGACCATCCTGACTGATGGATCAGCAAACATCCAGGCCAGACAGGCTGTGAGGAACGGATCCAATCTCTAATCTGTTAGCTGCCGTTTCTGCTGCACACCTCGTGTATTTATTGTAACAAGTGCTTATCTTTTGGTCTCTCTGCAGTGTGCAACGAGTCTGGGCCTCTGCACACTGGTGGCAGAAGACGATATCTTGGTAAGTTCTGGACGTTTTGCATTCCTTTGTGTTTGTTGGAAGTGTTATGTACTGCTGTAGATACAGTACATGCTGCATTTATTAATTTAATATTTAATGCCATGTTTTACTCCTATTGGTTACATCCATGGCAGGATAAGGTAATGTGTTTGGGTCTTTTGTCTTCATCCAGTTTTCTTTTCAATCCTTGGTTTTAAATGTGTGTGTTCAGTTTTATGTCTTCAAGGACATCGAGAATTATTTTTGACTCAAATATACACCGATCAGCCATAACATTAAAACCACCTCCTTGTATCTACACTCTTTGTCCATTTTATCAGCTCCACTTTGTTAGCCCCCTTTTATGCTGCTCTTCAGTGGTCAGGACCCCCATAGGACCACCACAGAGCAGGTATTATTTGGGTGGTGGATGATTGTCAGCACTGCAGTGACCCTGTGGTGGTGGTGGTGTGTTAGTGCGTGTTGTACTGGTATGATTGGATCAGACACAGCAGCGCTGCTGAAGTTTTAAACATTGTCCATTCACTGTCCACTCTATTAGACACACCTGCCTAGTTGATCCACCCTGTATATGTAAAGTCATAGACAGTAACTCATCTATTGCTACACACAGTTTTAGTCATCCTCTAGTCCTTCATCAGTAGTCACAGGACACCGTTGGCTGGATATTTTTGGTTGGTGGACTATTCTCGGTCCAGCAGTGACACTGAGGAGTTTAAATACTTCAGCAGTCTGATCCAATCTTACCACCACATCACAGTCACTGCAGTGCTGACAATCATCCACCACCCAAATAGTACCTGCTCTGTGGTGGTCCTGACCACTGAAGAACAGCATCAAAGGGGGCTAACAAAGTCTGCAGAAAAACAGATGGACTACAGTCTCTCTCTGTAAAACTACAAAGTGCACCTGTACGATCAGTGGAGCTGATAAAATGGACAAAGAGTGTAGATACAAGGAGGTGGTTTTAATGTTGTGGCTGTTCGGTGTACACCACCAACCACAGGCGTTCTAACACATCTAAAAACAACCAGTGATGTCATACTGTCAGAGTAAAACCAACCACACACAGACAAGTAACTGATTAAGCTGTAGGTTAGGAGTCATTCCAAGTATTTCAGCAGACCAAACTAAACGCTGAAATACTGTAGCGGTGTAAAGGTCGCTGAACTACCTGTAGTTTGTTTTATTATAAGATAGACAGCATGAGTAAACACACAGTCCGTTTCCATAGCCAGATTCAGTTTGAACTTCAGTTTTGAACAACACTGATGTTTTTATTCGATTTTATACCTTCTTAATGTTTTGGTAGTATTTATTGCGTATTATGCAAGTAAACAAATATAAAATAAAATTATTTATCAAACATTAATTAACCACATAGATGACAAGAAATCAGCAACAGGATAATCGGCAGCAAGATAATTAATGAGGTGATGTTCAGTGCTAGGTACTTTGTGTATGCATTCTCTCTGCCTCTCGCAGACATGCATGGTTTTGCCGTCACCCGTGCTGAATATACAGGAATATGAGGACCTGATGGCGAGTTTGCTGGTCATAACAGCAAAAGCTTTCATATTTTGACATTTCATGATGGCTACCGTCATCCAAACATGGTGGATTGTCATCATTGGTGCACCTAAATGCTGTCTTGTTCAGCGACAACTGCTTCTGCTATCTACCTATAACTCTGAGTCACTCTAACTCCTCAGCCGGTCAATCAGTAACGAGATGTAGCTAACAAATATTTCAGAAATGTCAATGGCGGCACATTCATTTTTCAGTTTCAAAATAAAAGTATGGTGTTCATGCATCCATAAGCCGTGTTTCATTAATGAAGAATATAGCAGACGTGTCCTTAAAATCATGGCTGTTACAGTAGAATTCTAACAGTTGCCGCTAGGGGATATAGAGGGTTAATTGTAGCCAGAAACATGTGCAGGCTTCTTTTCTATTTATTTATTTATTTTTTAAGTAGTGCTTTTACTGTTTTACTTGAATTTTGTTTAACTGCTATTTTGCAGGTGTGTTCCAACCTAAACCTCATCAACATGCTCAATATTGAGTGTTTTTAAGAAATTTAAGTGCTGTAATAAATTCTTTATACTATAAAGGAATACAGCTTGCCTCTACAATCCCAGAGAAAGTCTCCCATGTTGCCAAGTCAGTGTTTAGTTTTATGGCTGTAGAGTTGATGTGCATGCATTTTTTTTTTTCTGCAGGATATTTATGCCACCATGGAGTGTTTTGAGAGCCTTTTCACCCGCTCGTATGTGCGTGAGGATGGCAGCAGGCCCTCCCTGAGCCCTCAGAATATTCAGCTCCACACCAACGCACTGCTCTCCTGGGCTTTGCTCCTGACCATCTGCAGCGGCAGCCACATCACAGCCATCATCCACAAGTACATAGCTGACTTGCTCTAAGCCTTTTGCAATTGCTTATTTGTTATAGGTAAAATGGCGTTTCAGTCGAGCTGTAGTTAAAGAGGAAGTTGAGTTGACATTGTGCTGTCCTGTAAAAGTCTTTAGTGCAGTGACATCGCATTCTGTTTTAGACATCTGGCCAAACTGCCACGGCTGTTGGAGAGCGAGGACGTTAACATGCGCATTGCGGCCGGGGAGACCATCGCGCTGCTGTTTGAGCTCGCGAGAGACATCGATGCGGTGAATTTAGATTTTTATTGCTCTTTAAAGGCAACATGCTGTGTGGTGGTGATCATTTTATAATTGCTAATCTGTAAAACCATCCAGGAGTTTGACTGTGAAGACTGGGAGCTGCTGTGCAGCAAACTGAGCGCTCTGGCCACTGACTGCAATAAACACCGTGCTAAGAATGACAAGAGGAAGCAGAGGTCTGTCTTCAGGGACGTGCTAAAAGCCGTGCAGGTGAGGAACCGGTGCAGGTGACTGTTTCTGAAAACAAATGCATAGCTCGTGAGAAATGCTGGCCTAATAGGACTCTTTCTGTTCGAGAGCAGGATGGAGAGTTCGAGACGGAGACGATCCGGTTCGGTACAGAGCGCATGGTCATCGACAGCTGGGTGAGGAAGAGGACCTACGACGCCTTCCGAGAGTTTGTGGGCTCTGGCATGAACTACCACCTACAGGTATTAAACGTGGTGGGCTGTATGTTTTATGGCAAGCTTGAACCTGCAGTCAGGTGTGGCTCCAGAACAAAACTCGCTGTTCAGATGGTGTGTGAATTCGTATTTGTATTCGAAAGGCAAATCCGTAGTTGAATGCTCAAGCTCTCATTCTGGTTTTTACTACTTTTTCAAAACTTTGGTCCGAACAAAACACCCACAGCATACATCATTTTGACAATTTTCGATTATACGTTCATTTTCATTTTGGTTGGTCAGAAGGTGTTGATTATTTTCTCTAACGGCTCTGACAGCAGTGCTGACTGCAAGAGTGCATTATATTAATGTGTTCCCTCTAATGCATTGTTGTTTCTATAGTAACAGCTTATTTAGAAGGATTTGTACAATGAATGTGCCCCATAAACTGTTTAAAAACTTTGTGATGAAGCTTTCAGTGAGGAGAATTTTTCTATACATGCATATCCAATAATGTTTTATTCATTACCCACGGTGTAACGCAGTCGGGTGAATTGGGACTATAGTGCACTGTGTCTCTACACCAATCAGCCATAACATTAAGGCCATCTGCTTATTATTGTGTACTATGTATATAATAAATATCTTGGGATCTGCCCAAACTGTATTAGAGGCTTTAAAAAATATCCCTGTGTAAAGGCAAGCTGACGACGGTGTATTACAGGCCTCTCAGGTAGTGGGAAAAGTTTTTAAATGTAATCTAAATAGCTGAGACACAAAATGACTAAAGCTTTGGATTTGTTTTAGTTATCTAGAATGTAGTGATAGTGAGTACATTTCTTTGCTTGAGTGAGTAGATTTGAATACTGAATCTTGAGAGTAAAATGTGTTTGCGGTTTGGCAGCCTTATTGTCTAGCTGGACTTGCATTTACATTTATGGCATTTAGGAGATGCCCTTATCCAGAGTGACGGACTTGGGGTATAACCTTGCCGTTTGAGTCACAGTGAGACACACAGCATCTTCAGTATTAAACCATGAGTCCAGTCACTTTTGACTTGCGAGTACTAGATCATTCATATGACCTAGCTGACTGGAAAATGACTGACATCTTTTATTACTTTGAACTTGTATTAGGCAAATGAGTTCATTAGAGACGTGTTTGGACTGGGGCCAGCACTGCTGATTGATTCCACTGCCCTGAAAGCTATGAAGACTTCCCGATTGGAGAGGGTGAGCCAGAACGCTTGACTAACAATACGTTTGTGTAACAAGTTTTGAAAACTTGTATTATAAAATGGTTCAGAGGGCACTAATATTGTTTCCTTCTTTTTCTTCTGTTTTTCTTCCAGCACTTCTACAATGCTGCTGCATTCAAGGCTCGTACCAAGGCCAGAAACCGATTTCGTGACAAGAGGGTCGATGTGGGTGAATTTTAGGGTCCTGCTTTATTCATTAATAACCATGTAATCCTTATTTGGGTCCAATGTTATTGCTTTTGTGTCTCCTCTTCCCATATTTATATCGTTATTACTAGCGAGTATATTTTAATGAATATGTATTTGTGTGTACTCTCTTGGCCATTTTGTGTATGTGGTCATTTTTTGACGTGTAAATTGTAGAAATCTGAGCCTGGCTCTACTGCATGTACCACATCGAAATGTTTTTGTGTAGTGATTAAAAATAAATGTGTTAGAAATTTAATTATGTGTAATGGCTAATTTATTCTCTGGAGAGGAAGTAAAAGGTGTTTAATTCGACTTACTAAAATGCCTGAAATGATCCATTTATCAAGGAATCAGCAGAGGCGCCAACATCTACAGTTTAACCAGAGCGTTTGAGTTTTTGCACAGGTGATGAGAAACACTTCCTGTTTTAGGAAAACGCAGAATCGGATCAAATGCAAATAACATTTCCCCAGGAAAAAAAACAGAAAGCGTAAAAGATAGGATCCAGGGTTTGTTTTTTTAAAAAAAAACCTATGAATTCATGAGACTTGGCCTTTGGCCTTGGGTCAGTAAAAATGGAGGAGCTGTGTTTACTTTCACTGTTTTTGCTTACAGCTGCAACATCTGTAGAAAAAAATCCCATCTTGTCCACAGAAATGCACTTTTCCCCTTCTTGCTCTGCTTGTGAGGATTTTCTTGACTGTAATGTTGGTATTTCTGAATCAGAAGAATTCTTAAGTGTAAGGAAGAGGGTGATTTTTCTGTTTTTATGTGTGAAAACATTTTATGCATATTTGAAATAAATATAATCGCAGTAGGGGTCTGCACAGTAAACACATTAAATCCCAAGCCATAACTACAACTGAATTATATAAAATGACAAGTTGCTGATTGTGTACAAGAAAACAATGTTGTATTGTACTGTCAAATATAGGCTGATAAATTCATCTGAGGATGGTAATTCTAATCCTAGCTATTAGCAGACTGAGCCCCTAGAGTAGCCCTGGCTTTGTATGAGGCATCTAAATCAAACTACACATAATCTAGAGCGGAGTTATTTCCAGATCAGCTGTACTGCATGACTAAAGTTTTTCCTGGTGGAAAGTTTGAGCTTGTGAATTTGTGTTGCTTATCTCAGTACAGTCAAATGCAAAAGTACCTTTAAGACAAAATGAAGGCAATTTTTTTTTTTTGTACCGACATTTAGTTCCTTCACTAACTAATAAAACTGTCAAACGGTCAGTTTGAATTCTGATACCAGTTTGAGTTTGCATCCCCTTTACTGACTGATAGTAATACTCTCCAACAGCTTGTTTGCAATTGTATCTGCCTCAATCCTGTTTGTAAATTCTCTAAGCAGATTTTGGATTCTCTCAGTTGTGATATTGGCCTTAATCCAAACTCTGCCAGATGTCGTATTGTAGGCAACTGTGACTTCTTTCCATTTTTTCAGTTTCAAATTCCAGATATAAAGAAATTCTAACAGAGACATATTCTAATATCTCACACTGATCATCACACCCATATGTAGGTTCAGTTTGTGTTCTGCCACAAACTAGGAAACGGAGTCCAGACCTCTTCCCGCATGATAATGTCCCTGTGCACAAACCAAGATCCATGAAGACAGTGTTTGCCAAGGTTGATCTGTAAGAACTTGAGGTTCCTGCCTAGAGCCCAGACCTCAACCTCACTGAACACTACTGGGATGAACCGGAATGATAACTGCACCCCAGTACTTCTCACTAATGCTTTCGTGGCTGAATGAGCAAATCCCCACAGCCATGTTCCAAAGTAGTGCAAAGCCTTTTCAGAAAAGAGGAGACTGTTCTAACAGTAAGGGGGGAACAACTCTGCATTAATGCCTGTGCTTTTAGAATAGGCACAAATGGATGTTAAAGCCAGGTGTCCACATAATTTTGGCCATAGATTGTATGATCTAAGCACTGGCTATGTGGAGATACAGCATCCTCTGCAGTGGCTCTGTTATGATCTGTTCAGTTCTGGGCAGCAGGTTTGGAAAATTGACACCAAGCCCTGTCTTTGCCTGGACTAGAACTATATACATGAAATCAAAATCAGTAGTGCTGCTGAGGACCTTTTGTAACTTCTTGAAATGAACGGTGTGAGAAAATTAAGATGGCTCATAATTAAAAGGAGGTGTCTGTTTATATTGCCCATAAGCAGACCAGCTCATACATTTAAAAATACTAATAAAATAACAAAGATCTAAATTGCATTAATCATGCAATAACTAATAACTTATCAGGTGTTTCTTAATGGACCTTTAATTATTTATTAATTTAAAAAAATTTTTTTTTTTAGAAAAAAAATTAGTAAGATTGAATTTTTGGGAGAATATGTATTTATTATCAATTGCCTTTTCTGTCCCTTTAAATAGGACTGTTGCAGGCAGTTTTTCAGGATGGGAGATGACATTGTGAGCTGTGATGAGAGAAATTATTATCGAAGGTGAAAGGGCACCTTGGAATTGGACATGCCACTTTGCACTTTATAGCTCTGCATTCAAGCACAAGCCTATTTTGTGCAGGCTGAATGCTCATAGCTGTTATTTCTGAGTGAGTGTGAAAGAGTGTCGCAAGGGCACAGCTGTCCACCACACAAATGCAGAGGGACGGGAACAGCCATCAAATGCTCCAGTCAAAGTACTAACAAGGCCATGGCCACCTGGCAGCATCCCAGCATTTCCTGTGCTTGTGTACAGCAAGGGTTCAGTCTAATTTATAATCCATCATACTAGACAGTTAAATGTTCCCGTAATTCTAAATAGATGGCTGCAGATTATAAAGCAAATCTAATTAAAATTTTGGATCAAACCGTAAAGTATTGTGTCATTTTATTGGCAAAAGTTAAGGTGTAATTGGTGAGCAGGATTCCTTCTGTTAACATGCACGTTTACTTTGCTGTCATATCAGACACCTGACTTAAATATGCTCTGCCGACACATGGATTTGTTTTGCACGCAATACTTTCTCTTTTTGTGTCTGGAAAAAATGCTCTCATTTTGAAACCCAGTCCAAATTTCTGCTCTCAAATGTCCAGTATAAAAAGCACTGCCAAAAGTTGTCAACCAGCATGTGTATCCGTTTATACTGTGAAATGAGTAGACCTGTTCACACACACAACACTATACATTCTCAAAAGAAAGCTAATATAAGACATTATCTTGCATGGCCACTAGTGCATGCTGAAAATGTAAGGGCCGACTGGGGAGCTCTAATCAACTGCTCATAAAAAGAAATGGCTAGGAACACCAAAGTAATATTCATATAAATATAGTGTCACTGAGTATGAAACATGAAAAAGTGCAGCACAGCAATTAATCGTGACTCAGACTTGATATTTGACTAACAGAGCTGAATTTAGTGTGGTTTTATTTTTTGTGACAGACAGTGTAATTATATATAAATAAAATATACAAACCCTATATCCAGAAAAGTTAGGACACTTTCTAAAAATGCAATAATGGTATTTTTGCCCATGCTTGCTGTATACAAAACTTAAACTGCTCAACAGTCCGTGGTCACTGTTGTCTGATTGCATGATTCATGATGCGCCATAAATTTTCAATAGGAGACAGATCTGGACTGTGGGCAGGCCAGTCAAGCCACATTGTTGTAACTCATGCAGAATGAGGGCTGGCATTGTCCTGATGAAATAGATATGGAGCTCCTTGGAAAATATGTTGTCTTGGCGGCAACATACTGTATGTTTCTGCAAAATACCAATATAAGCCTCCTCATCACTGGTAACTTCACATATATGCAGATCACCCATGCCATGGGCACTGATGCACCCCCATGCCATCATAGATCCTGGTTTTTGCACTTTTCATTGTAAACAGTCTGGATGGACTTTTTCATCTTTGATCACATCTGGACTTTGGGTCCAGAGATATATAGCTTCCTCTCTGCTTAATACAGTTTCAGGATGCACTTCTTGATGCAGCAGAGGACTGTGTTAATTCAAGATTTTCCAAAGTAGTCCTGAGCATGTGGCTATGACCATCACAGCAGCATGACGGTTTCTCACACTATACCTCCTGAGGGCTCGATGGTCACACACATTCAGCAGCAATTTCCACCCTTGGCCATCACACACCAAGATTTCCCCTGACTCCCTGAATCTTTTCATGTTATTATGAACTGTAGATGTTGAAAGTGGCACAAAGTGGTTAACCATGACCCATAATTGCTTGCAAAGCCTAAGCCTTCACTGGATGCTCCTTTATACTCAATCTTGATGACCTCATCTGTTACCAGTTAAACTGCTAATTGTAGAAACTTCCAGTGTTACTTATATAACCTTTTCAGACTAATCTTACCTCTGTCCCAACTTTTTTTTGAGTGTGTTGTAGCCATCAATTTCTAAATGTCTTTATATTTAACGAACAGAATTAAGTTCATTAAGTTCTTTTTATCTGTTACATAAAGGTTCAAGTGAATTAATAAATGACAAATTTCAGGTTTTTATAACATTTTTAGAAAGTGTCCCAACTTTTTTTTTGGAAATGGGGTTTGTAGAAGAGAATATAGTATAAGTACAGGGGTTAGACAATGAAACTGAAACACCTGTCATTTTAGTGTGGGAGGTTTCATGGCTAAATTGGACCAG
>JAOUQY010000017.1:8687135-8700806 GCA_028566355.1 Doras micropoeus
TATAATTTTGATGGCAATTTTAACCAAAGCACTTTACATCAGAAACAGGATACAACTGAACAGTTGGGTGTTTAGGATCTTACTCAAGGATCAATGCAGATGATTATGTTCAGGGATTTGAACTCAGAAGCTTCTGAAAAAGCTTGTGGACCTAAGAAAATGATAAAATGCTGAATAAACAGTGAAAAAGCACTTTCTAAGCATGGTGTGTGCTATATCTTCCACTGATGCAGTTCAGCCAGTGTCAGCTACCATGGAAACACACTAACTCTTCGTGTTGTACATGACAGCATTACTTTTAATTGTAATCTAATTTAATGACTAGTCTTGTTGCTTACCTTAATTTTTTATTTGCCTTCTTTCAAGTAATTAATATTAAATGAGTAAGTTTTGCAGAATTGTTCACAGATTTGTGTATCCACTGAATAAGTAATTTGGATTTATAAATAAATAAAATTAGGAAGAGCAGTAATTCAATTTATACAATTCGGAAGCTATAAGTCAAGATAGTGAGTCTCCTTATATGTAAAGTCATACAATCTCAGGAGCTTTAACTGGATATGACTTTTACAAAATACCTGGATTTTCATAAGCAGCACACAGGTAAATGCTCATATGACCATACAACCAACAGTTGTGTGTAAATTGTGTGTCTGTAAATTGGCTTCATATGCATTAAAGAGGTGCAGCCTTTCTGCTACATATGGTATAGTTTTATAACTATAAAAACATCTATACAATTTAGCTATGGCTACTAAAGCAACTAACAAACATAAACCAAAGAAAACATAGGAATAAATAACTCCAAAGAATGAACGAATAACCTTGCACACAGTGACTAAGATGTAAATGTAACCTTTTCTGCCCACTCTTCTGCAACATATTCATCTAAGACTCATTTATACATAATGTAGCAAATGATTTGAAACCTTACTTTTGAAACTGATCACGGAAAAAAATGTTCTCTCTCATCAAGCATACTGGCAGTAAAACATGCCAGCTAGAGGTTTACTATCATAACAAATAGTCGTGCCAGCCTCGGATATGCGGATGATAAAATGTCCTTAGTTTTTTTGTGCAGTGAACTCGTCCAAATGCTGTAGCTGGCGCTATCAAAAACATTTGTTTGCTGGCACCTGAAATGTCCCAAGTCATTTTGAATTACTGAGTGTAATTAGAGGGGACTGTGAAAACAACAAGGACAACATAGTGAACTGTCACCATAGCAACTGCTCAAGGAAAAAAAAGAAAGAAAATGTGCAGCAACAGCTGTGGAGAAGCTGAGGAACTGTGTGATTAAGACTAGGTTTTATTTTTGTGTCCTGTCTGAGGGGGAGAGTGTGAGTAGGAGGGAGACTAGGATGCCATGAAGACAATCTCTGGACAGCAAGAATAATAAAAAAACAAGGCAGAAAGAGATTCTGGCCAGTGAATACCCAGTCATATTGTACACTCAAGAGCCCACTAAAGACGCCTTTCTGAGACTGACCCATCACCTACTGCTGAGCTCTGAGCCTACCTGTTTCTTTGAGGGCTGTTCATAAAAAGTAAAGCATGCCATTCATCTCCGTCATCTCTCGAGGCAGAAAGCTATGAGTACGGCTCATCTGCCATGGCCCCAAGCCATCAAAAAGCCACACATTTCTTTAGACCTTATAATGAATCTATCCCAAAACAATCTTCAGTAGCACAACACATAGCAGAATGTTTTTTTTAATCAATTTATTTTAATTTTGACCTGCCATTGTGTATCATTGTACTGGATATACTATTGAAGACTGTCAGATGGACAGCCAAGCTTTAGTAGGTTAGCCACAGGCCAGGCTTGGAGCCAGTGAAGCAAGTGTTTGATAATGGCAACATCAATCTCTGGCACACTCACGGATGCGTCAGCTCTATGCGGGGAATCACAAGCCCAGATTCTGCCTTCTTTTGTCCCAATTAAAGGAGATCTAGTTGGCACAAAGGTCCTGGAAGAGAGTTTTTCATGATGTGTCCTATTAATTGGTGTTATGGTGAAACAGAGAAAATATAGACTATAGGTGGATGGCTGCCACACAGATTGTGGGCTGAGTCACGCACTGGGCTTAAAAAGAAGTACAAAAACAGAAAAGGAGACCGAGACAGCACACTCAAGTAAACTATCACCCAGAAAAAAGTTACACGGACTTCATATGGGAATAATCACAACATGCTAATTTATTGCATGCAGGGCATGTCATTTTATATTCACAAGATTTTCACACATGATTCGCTTATTTTCAAATGGTGCCCTGAGATAAGTTCCCCTCTTTGTGCTGGAATTGTTATTGAATTCATCATAACCCTGACCAGCAGTTGAATGAATGAATGAATGAATGAATGAATGTGTTAGTAGGATGGATGCATGACAAACAGCTGAGCTATTATTGAAGATTTGTCAGATAATCTACAATTTAAATGGTGTTGTAATCAGTAGTAGAAATGCCCATTATACAAGAAAATATCTTAGCAGTTCTTAGAGAACATTAAAATCTCTATTATGATGAAGTCATAATTCTCCATGAGGGGAATGAACTGTACTGAGCATGCTGGGATGCAGTCAGAATGACAGATATCAAATGAAGCCATTCCTGAACACTCTCTGACTAACAGACAATGTGTATCTGTGTGTACAGTGGATGCGAAAAGTTTACACACTCCTGTTAAAATGGGGTTATTGTGATGTAAAAAATAAAAATCATTTCAGATTTTTTCTACATTTAATGTGACCTCTAATCTTTGCAATTGAAAAACAAACTGAAATCATTTAGAGAGAAACAATAAAAATATAAAAACTGACATAATGTGGTTGTATAAGTTTGCACACACTCACAATTTGGGATATGGCGGTGTTCAGAATTAACCAATCACATGTTAAATAGTAGTCAGTACACCTGCCATCAAATAAAGTGACTCTGATTAATCCTATATAAAGTTCAGCTGTGCTAGTAGGAATTTCCTGACATTTACTTAGTTGCATCTTACTGCAAAAGCCATGGTCTGCATAGAGCTTACAAAGTATCAAAAGAATCTCATTGTTGAAAGGTATCAGTCAGGAGAAGGGTATAAAAAATTCAAGGCAGTTAGAAATACAATGGAACACAGTGAATATGGTCATCAACAAGTAGCTAAAATATGGCAAAACAGTGACAAGAACTGGATGTCCCTCCAAATTTGATAAAAATAAGAAAACTGGTCCAGCTGCTAAGAGGCCTACATCAACATTAAAGGAGCTGAACGAATTTCTGGCAAGTGCTGGTTGTGTACTACATGTGACAGCATGTTGTGGCTACGTTTTGCAAAAATCTACATCAGGCTGCCAAAAGCATGTGGGAAAATGTGCTATGGTCTGATGAGACCAAGATTGAACTTTTTGGCCATAATTCCAAAAGGTATGTTTGGTGCAAAAACAACACTGCATATTACCAAAAGAACCACATACGCACAGTAAAGCATGGTGATGGCAGCATTATGCTTTTGGGCTGTTTTTCTTCTGCTGGAACCAGGGCTTTAGTCCAGATGGAGGGAATTACTGTATGTTCCAAATATCATTCAATTTTGGCACAAAACCTTCAGGCCACAGCTAAAATGCCTTGATCTCATTTTTTACATTAAAAAATCTGCTATTTTAACAGGGGTGTGTAGACTTATTTTATCCAGTGTATATAAGTTTATACATATGTACATATATTGTGTGTGTGTATGCGCTGAGTGTGTGTGTGTGTTGGAGACTGCAGTAGTAAAAATCCTCTCACTGATTCACAGGGATTTTCACAATTAAGCTTCCCCATAGTTCCAAAGAAGGGATCAATCAGGGATCAAACATGGGCAGTAAATCATTTCCTAAATCTCCTGGATTTGCCCATTTGTCGCCCTGCTGTGTTCTGATGAGGGATTTCCAACAAAGCCAAAAGGGAGGACTTGACAAATCAATGAGACTTTTTGAATTATCAGGCATATTCAGGAAGTACATGGGCATGTCTAGCTAATGATGAAATACCAGCTCCTTGTCTCCTTTAATGTGGAGACAGCTGATGCAAATCACCTTTGTTTCACTACATTTTTTTCTGTCGACAACCCTGTCACTGTTTTTTCTTAATGTTGAAATCAAAATGACATAAAACAATCTCTTGTTCCTGCATGCTCCCCAGTCAGCCATCATTATAGCAAGACGTGCAGACGTGCCCTGTGTTTCAATGCATTTCATCAAATACAATATTCCATATGATGGGAATGCACTAGGGTTTTTGTAAGTGTGCTGAGAAATCTGATAGTGAAGATGTTCAGTGATCTTTAGTGCTATATATGGTTAAAATATTAACAACACTAACTGCTGGGCTATATATGGGTGTGTTCAGGCTTTGGTTTGATTAAAACCCTGGTGCAAATGTTCTGTTAGTCTGGTTCGTTAAAGTAAGTGTAAACGGTTCCTTTCAAACTCTGGTGCACACCAAATAAACCACTTTTCAGGTGCTGTTGGTCCGTTTCTAAACAAACTCAGGTGCGATTTGGTTGAAGTATGAACACAACAAAATCCAACAGTATCTAAATGACCCAAAAACAGAACATGATATTAACAGAATGTACTGAAAACAAAAATGTTTGCCTCCTAATCCATTTTACCCTGTCTTGCTGTGTTTGCAGTTGGTAAAAATACTACCAGGTATATACAAACCTGATAAGTACGTGGTGCATTGTTCTGATGACTGGGTTGCAAAATATACATCATATTTTTATGTACTTTTTTATACCTTTTTTGGTTTGATTGTAAATTTGTGACTGTGAACTCTAAGCACACTAGGGATCTGAACAAGTCAGAACACACCCTTCATTTATTTTCAGTAACCTCTTTTTCCTGGTCAGGGGAACACCCTGGTTTGGTTGGCAGTCCATCAGAGGGCACATACTGAACACATTAACACACAGGAATAATTGAAAAATAACCAATACACCTCCTGGCATGTTTCTGGGAGATGTGAGGAAACTGGAGAACCCAGACAAAACCCAATTGGATCCAAGGGGAGAAACTTTAAACCTTCAGTAACCCAAGCTCAGGATTGATCCGGTGACCTTTGAGCTGTAATCGATTGCATTAATTAGGCCAAATTTACCCCCTCCTTGGATCACAACCTTATTGTGGTGGAGGGGTTTGTGTACCTGCATGACCCCAGGAGCTATGTAGCAGGACCTGCGCCTTCAGTTTGGGGAACGGGTGCTGACTATTGTTTGTGCTTATGCACCGAACAGCAGCTTAGAGTACCCGGACCTCTTGGAGTCCTTCAAAGGGATGCTGGAAAGTGCTCCTTCAGGGGATTCCATTGTTCTGCTGGGGGACTTCAATGCTCACATGGGCAAGGACAGTGAGACCTGGAAAGGCATGATTGACAGGAACAGCCTCTCTGATCTGAGCCCAAGTGGTGTCCAGTTATTGGATTTCTATGCTCGTCAGAGTCTTTCAATAACCAACACCATGTTCAAACACAAAGGTGTCCATAAGTGTACATGGCACCAGGACACCCTAGACCGCAATTCAATGATCAACTTTGTAATCGTATCATTGGACTTGCTTCCCTGTGTCTTGGACACTTGTGTGAAGAGAGGAGCAAAGCTGTCAACTGATCACCACCTGGTGGTGAGTTGGATCAGATGGTGGGTGAGGATGTTGGACAGACTTGGCAGACCCAAATGTGTAGTAAGGGTTTGCTAGGAACATTTGGCAGAAGAACCTGTCAGAAAGGTCTTCAACTCTCACCCCCACCAGCTTTGACTGCATCTCAGGGGAGGCTGGGGCCCTTGAGTCTGAATGGGCTACATTCCAGGCCTCCATTGTCAAGCCGGCTGATTGGAGCTATGGCCACAAGGTTATCGTTGCCTGTCGGGGTGGCAACCCTCATACCCGGTGGTGGACACCACTTGTGAGGGAGGCTGTCAAGCTGAAGAAAGAGTCCTATCAGGCCTGGTTGGCTTGTGGGACCCTAGAGGCAGCCAACACGTACTGAAGGGCCAACCGGACAGCGGCTTCAGCTATCACTGAGGCAAAAACTCAGGTGTGGGAGGAGTTCAGTGAGGCCTTGGAAAAAGAATTTCAGACTTTCAGCTCCAAGAAGGTTCTGGAGGACATTGACTGGGAATGTCATGGGGCGGAGGCAGGAATACTTCGAGGATCTTCTCAATCCCACCAGCACGTTTTCTGTAGAGGAAGTCTGTGGACCCCGGGGGTGACTTGTCCATCAGTCAGGCCAAGGTTGTTAAAAAACTCCTCGGTGACAGGGCCCCTGAGGTGGATGAGATGAGTTCCTAAGGCTCTGGATGTAGTGGGGCTGTCTTGGCTGACATGTTTCTGCAACATCGCATGGACATTGGGGGCAGTGCCCCTGGATTGGCAGGTGGGGTGGTGGTTCCCCTTTTTAAGAAAGGAGACTGGAGGGTGTGTTCCAACTATAGGCGGATCACATTTCTCAACCTCCCTGGTAAGGTCTATTCAGGGCTACCGGAGAAGAGAGTCTGGCTGATAGTTGAATCTTAGATTCAGGAGAAACAATGTGGGTTCAGACCTGGTCATGGAGCACTGGACCAGCTCTTTACCCTTTCCAGGATCCTGGAGGGTGCATGGGAGTTTGCTCAACCAGTCCACATGTTTTGTAGATTTGGAGAAGTCATTTGACCGTGCCCCTTGGGGTGTCCTGTGGGGGGAGTACGGGGTACTGGGCTTGTTGTTATGGGCTATCCAGTCCCTATATAAACAGAGCAGGAGCTTGGTCTGCATTGCCGGCCATAAGTCACACTTCATCAAGCCGAAGGACCACATCAGGACCAGTTTGCAGCCAAGTATGAAGCGGCTGAGATGAGAATCAGCACTTCCAAATCTGAGACCATGGTACTCAGTCGGGAAAGGGTGGAGTACCCTCTCTGGGTCAGAAGTGTGTTCCTGCCTCCAGTGGATGAGTTTAAGTATCTTGGGGTCTTGTTCACGAGTGGGGGAAAGTGGGGGCCAGAGGTTGACAGACGGCTTGGTGCAGCATTTGCAGTGATGCAGGCTCTGTATTGGTCTGTTGTAGTGTAAAGAGAGTTTAGCCACAAGGCAAGGCTCTCAATCTACTGGTCAATCTATGTTCCAACCCTCACCTATGGTCATGAGCTTTGGGTAGTGACTGAAAGAATTAGATCGAGGATACAAGCAGCTGAAAAGAGTTTCCTCCGCAGGGTGGCTGGACTCTCCCTTAAAGACTCAGAGTAGAGCTGCTACTCCTCCATGTCGAGAGGAGCCATCTGAGGAGGTTCGGGTATCTGGTTTGGATGCCCCCTGGTGAGGTGTTCCAGGCATGTCCAACTGGGAGGAGACCCCAGGGAAGACCCAGAACACGCTCGAGAGACTATATCTCTATGCTGTCCTGGGAACGCCTCGGCACCCCCTCGGAAAGGCTAGAGGAGGTGGCTGGGGAGAGGGAGGTCTGGGCCTCTTTGCTTAGGTTGCTGTCCCTGTGACCTGGACCCTGGAAAAGTGGAAGATAATGGATGGATGGAGGAAAAATTTAAACATTTTAATAAAATAAATCAAGTAAAATGTTGGATTATAAAGAGAAATATGAAAGACATTCCTGCTTTATATTTCTACACTGCAATGAGGTCCTTTATATCATTTGATTATGATCTCCATGAAGCAGTTCTCATTAATCTAATCTGAATTGTGCATGCTGCACAAGGAGTGCTGCTTCATAGAAGTGATAACTGCATTAATGGGCATAATGTTTATACTGACAGCCCCCTCAGTAGTCCTCATTATTATGGTGCAACCAGTGGAGCAGAGCTTTGGCACACATATGGAGGATGTGATTCACCATGTGCTGCTCTCTATAGGGTGTATCTCTGCTGCAGAAAGCCTGTCATTCCTCTCATTAAATCAGTCAGGGTCAGTGATGTAGCAGCTAATATACTTTTAAAAATAATATTCATTCTTCCAATATTATTTCAGATTCATTTCTTGTTTATTATACAGCATGAATGTTGGTGGAGATAAACCAACACACCAACACTGGGATTGTGATTAAGGAACCAGCCTTGTGACCGGAAGGTCACCGGATTCGATTCCCGCAACCGACAAGACACAGATGAAGTGCCATTGAGCAAGGCACCTAACCCCCAATTGCTCCCTGGGCACCCTGGACAAGGCTGCCCACCGCCCTGGGCTAGTGTGTAAACTTCACCAATGTGTGTAAATGTGTGTTTCACTGCATGGATGGGTTAAATGAGAGGATAAATTCCTCTGTGTGCAAGCACAATAGGCCAATACTTCACTTTCACTATCACACCAACTAAATAAATAAATAAATATTTGAGAATTCCTCTCAAGATTTCTTCCTCTTGTCATCTCAGGGAGTTTATATAATGTGTATAATGTGGATAATGTTTATATAAATTTCAAAGCCATATCTAGATTTTATGTTTCTGTAAAGCTGTTTTGGGGCAATGTCCCTTGTTAAAACCACTTTAGAAATAAAATAAAATTGATTTGAACTGAATTCCTGGTATAGGCTCTTCAATACACTGTAACCCTGACCAGGATAAAGCAGTTACTGAAAAGGAATGAATGATTTCTGTTTGATCAGATTATACTATTCCAGTTCTAGGAATGAAAAGATAGTAAGGAATGAACAAAAGCATGAACAAAGAAACATATGGTAGAATAACTGCTGGAACAAACAAAGGAGTAAAAAAATGAACAAATTATGAAACAACCAAGAATAATTCTAATTCTTCTTCTTCTTTTTCTTCTTCTTCTTCTTCTTCTTATTTTTCTTGCACTAACAAGCAAAGGAATAAAAAAGGAATTAAACATTCAGAGTATTCAGTGGATATTGCATGTCTGCATGCACTGATTCAATATATCATAATCATTATGCATGCAGAGTGTGTTTTGTCTTAGCGTGGGGCTTTAAAATTGGCTTGCTGCCCTGAGCTTTCAGTAGAGAATACTGATTGGGGTTTACTAAGCACAAAGTGAAAATTGCTGAAAATGGTTGTGTTTTCCTGTTCAGTATAGCAATAAGTTCTGTGTATTTCCAGTCCCTGTTTCCATTACTCATAAAGGTGGGAAAAGTTATAATCTGTGTTCATAAAAAGTTCCTAGTAGGAGAGTCAGGCAGTGTAATCTATTTTGTCTACCAATTATTTATTTAGCTTAACTCTCACCAGATGTTTAGATAAGCGATATTACTGTGATATCAGTATAGGTGAAATGACTACAGTTGAAATGTATACAGATGCTATTCTGACCTACATGTCTGTACTGTTGAAGTGAAAGCTTATTACTTGACTCCCAGTGTGTGCTGATGAAATTAAAAACTCTATATTCAAGCCATCTAATTGTAACAAACAATTTTAATTGGAGTGTTCTTGCCAATCATTCTTGCAATGATTCATATTCTGATGTCTGTTGTGCATCTTCAAATAGATAGGCTGCATTTCTATTTCAAACCCAGGCTTTGGTATGGGTGAACAAGTTCTACTCTTGTTTTAATTAATGTCCATGATGATTCTCATAAATAGACGAGAGCACAATACATCTCCCTAAAACATATATCATCACCATTGCTTTATTTATTTATTTTATATATTCATATTCATATTTATTCTAAAATGTTGTTCAACATTAGATTTTTTTGCAATTTTTTTATTATATATAAAACATTGAATGGATGGAATATAACTATCTGACTAAATATGTGGCCTGCAAAAGACTTCTGGTATATATACACCAGGAAGGCACAGTACTGCTACAGCTACACCATGCAATGCAAGTCCAGAGCAATGCAGCAAACATTTTCAAGGATCCCACACACTCCAACAACAGACTGTCAGGAAAAGGCCACCACAACCACACAGTCAGGACTAAGAGGCTAAGGAGAAGCTTTTTCCCCTAAGCCATCAGAACCCTGAACTCATGGCCACAACTCTAGTTCCTAACACTAACAATAATGCACACACACACCAGCTATGTACCAGCTATGAATGTGCATATGACACATAAGCTTTGAATATTGAATCTTTACTTTCAAATGCATTAAAATATCAGAGCTGAGTTTATATAAACTGATTAGCAATTAAAGGAAGTTGAATTCACCTAACATGTTTTTGGACTATGTAGCAAACCAAGGCCCCCAGGAGGAAGCCCACACAGATAGGGGCATGCATGCAGGCTCCACATGTGTTTTTTTATAAAAAACATATTAAATTAATTATATGAATGAACACAGCTTGTATTTTGAAACAAGTGCATAAGCTTTCTGTTAGGACAATGTGAAAAGTGAAGCATGTTTTAAATTTTATATATCCATTCAATTCTAAAGAAGCAAACTTCACATGCCAAACGTCTTGGACTACATACTGTATGGATTAAGGCAGGATTGTGTATGATTTAATTTAGAAACCCCATTTCCAGAAAAGGTGGGACACTTTGTAAAAATGCAATAAAAACAAAAAAACTGTAATTTGTTAAATTGCTTAAACTTTTATTTATTTAAGTAATTTATTTATTTATTTATTTTTCTTTACTTTTATTTGATAAAAGTAAAGAAAACATTTTCAGTGTTTTCACTGGCAAAACAAATAGAAGCAAAATATGACTGAAAAGGTTATACAAGTAACACTGTTCTAGCTCCACAATTGAGTATAAAAGGAGCGTCCACCAAAGGCTTAGTCTTTGCAAGCAAGGACGGGTCTTGGTTCACCACTTGGGTTCCATACTTCACAAGATATTTGTTAGTCAGTTCTGTGATGGACATAGCCACATGGGCTCTGGAGTATTTTGGAAAATCATTTTCACTTATCACAGTCTGCTGCTGCATCAAGAAATGCAACCGGAAACTGTATTATTCAACTTTATATATTCATTTTGCACAGAAATAAGAAAGAGTTCTCTCGGTCCAAGTCAGAGATGGACCATGCTTCAGCTTGTTTTTGAGAAAAAGGGACGTCGGACTCAACGTGCCAAGGTTGAAAAGGACCATCCAGACTGTTACCAACAAAAAGTGCAAAAAACAGCATCTGTGATGGCATGGGGGTGTATCAGTGCCCATGGCATAGGTGATCTGCATACTGTATATATATATATATATACTGTATGTCAAGGTACCATTGATGTGGAGGCTTATAGTGGATTTTTTATACAGTAAGAGTGGCAATAATTCCACTTGCAAAAACTGCAACAATTAGTATCTTCAATTCCCAAATTATTAAAAAGTTTAAAAGAAAAGATGATGAGGCCCAGTGGTAAACATGCCTCTGTCCCAATTTTTTTTGAGTGTAGTATCAAAAAATGGCATACAGGCATCAATTTCTGAAATTGTTTATATTTAACAAATAGAATTAAGTTTGTCATTGAAAACACTGAAAATTGTTTCTTTGTCCTTTAGTCTGTTATATAAAGGTTCAAGTGAATGAACAAATTACAGATTTAGTTTTTTATTGCATTTTTAGAAAGAGTTCTAACTTTTCTTCAAATGTGGTTTGTATTTTTTTTCCAAGGTTTTCTCTAATATAGAAAATTACAACAAATTACTATACAAATAAATAAAATGTTGTGGTTTTTTTTAAGATTTAGAGCTTTAGTTGCTTTTGTGTCATAGCGTTTCATCTTTTCTTCTTTGCTTTCTTTTCAGTGTCACATTGCATCCTCTCCTGAGCTAGATGGTTTAAAGCAGAGTGGTAGAAAACTGTCTCCAAAAAGTGGTGCGCTGTGATGTTGGGCTTGTTTGTGCTTAGAGAGAGAGAGAGAGAGAGAGAGAGAGAGAGAGAGAGAGAGAGAGAGCTGGAGGGAGGGAGCGATGGAGCAATCTGCAGCTATCTGGCAGTCTTCCAAGGCCACTGTTACTTCAAGTGAACAAACAAAATACTGGTCTCCTAAACATAACATTTCCCTTCATGAACAGGCCTCAGGTAAAGGAGTGAGGCATGTGTGTGTGTGTGTATGTGTGTGCAGAAATTCACCTTAGGTAAGTCCTTTCCAATAATTGATATTATAATCATTGTTCATGTACACTTTTCTCCTTTTTTTTAAGTCAAATACACAGTGTGTATGAGCAACATCACTGAAAATGAATAATACTAATCTACCCTGAATTCAAGACTTTATAAAATGAATTACTAGTCAAACCGCGTCTGAAGCTTTAGTCAGCGTAATGCACAACATCAGAGAATCTTTTAGGAACTGAATTTGTACAAGGCATGCTATTTTATAATGTGCACTACTCATTTAAATCCACTCCAGACATTCTCTGGGCAAATCAAATTGTGGAATTATAATATAAATCATCTAAAATATACACAAGGTTATCATTATTCCTGAACCTCCCAGAAGTGAATTTGAACCAAGTTTATTTAAAGCTTTACTGGAGATGCTTTACAGAGTCTCAGAGGGAGAGTGTCATGGGGAAATAAACGGCTTGATGCAGGAGATAGACAGCACTGTCAAACAGAGAGTCTACTCAGATGACTGTACAAATCCAGTCAAACTTTATGGCAAGCACTTTTGGGATTTGGATATTAGGCTAATGACTCTTCAGGGCTGTTTTCGTGGTCTCGGGATTAATCTAGTCTCAGAGTGAAACCCTGTCTTGCTCTGACAGCATCAGTCTACTGATGCCTGTTACTGATCTGATCGGGTGAGCATAAATGTAATCCTATATGGCTATATAGAGTCCAGCACCAGTCCTAAAGTGTATTTTAAGCTATTGAAGTTTATATTTGTGCATGATATTCTTTATATGCCTTGCTAAATACTGGAGAGTACCTGGATAATTGAAAGGTTAATTCATTTGTACAAATTGCTTTAATCAAACTGCCTTTATGGCTTCTTCAGCACGATTGATGGTAAAATTACCATAGCCTTCATATTACATCCACTTTCAAAGTGAATTAAGTGCTAACCAAATTACTCTTCTTGGGCATTCGGGCATTTTTAAAAGCTAATTTGGTGCCACTAATATCCACTGTGAGCATCCATTTTGTTCAGTGTACAGTGTGAGTATGAAACCTGGATTTAAGTTGTGTTTGACTAAAGTTTGTAACTCAGAATTTCTGACCCCTGACTAGGAAAAAACAGAGAAAATGCCCAATCAACTTGGAATTCATGCTGGTATATTCAACGTTGAGTTCAACATTAAAAGATGACAAAATGGCCGCTCAAACCGTGAATACAGTTCACTGTTTTGGGAAAATACATAATAAACTACTGGACATTAATTTTAGCTGGTAAGCTTTCATTGGGGGATCCATGTTTTCCCCCACTTTGTAGCTCAAAAGCACTGAGATGTAATTTATGTAATTTATGTACAGTACTGTGCAAAAGTTTTAGGCAGGTGTGGAAAAATGCTGTAAAATAAGAATGCTTTCAAACATAGAAATAATAATTGTTTATTTTTACCAATTAACAAAATTGCAAAGTGAGTGAACTAAAGGAAAATCTAAATCAAATCAATATTTGGTGTTAATACCCTTCAAACCAGCATCAATTCTTATAAGTACACTTGCAGAAAGTCTGGGATTTTGTAGGATTATAGTCAGGTGGATGATCAACCAAATATATCAAACAGGTGCTAATGATCATCAATTTCACATGTAGGTTGAAACACAGTCATTAACTGAAACATAAAC
>JAOUQY010000017.1:8739188-8751169 GCA_028566355.1 Doras micropoeus
GCAACAAAAGTGAGTACACCCCTTAGTGAAAGTATCTTAAGTGTCAATATTTTGTGTGGCCACCATTATTTTTCAGAAGTGCTTTAACTCTACTGGACATGGAGTTTACCAGAGCTTCACAGGTTGCCACTGGAATGCTTTTCCAGTCCTCCCCCCTACCCACACTAATCATACTATTTTTACATGTAAGGAAGAACAGAATTAATAGTTCATAATCTTGGATGAAGGATAAACAGCTTAATAAATATTACATTAAAACAACTGAACAAGAACTACTGTATTTTCACAAGAACTCTTTAAACAAGTAAATTACAGAAATAATTAAAGGAGACTTATTATAGGAGATCACAGTTCCCTGGGGTCCTTAATGAAATGTCTGTGACATTCTTTGGTCAAAATACCACATGGGTTATGTAATACAGCCTAATAACATCGTTCCACTCTGTTTAAAACAGCTCTTTCCAAACACTCAATTTCAGTTCCTATTGCTTTAAATGGTAATGAGCCACTGCTAACCCCACTCCCTCTGCCCTGGGCTGTGTTGTCAAAGAGGATGGGTGTGCCAAAGCACTATATTTAAACTTTGCCTTTAACTTATTTAATTATATATTTTATTACACTTTGTTAATTTAACCCCCCCCCCCCCATTTTAATTACATTTTAGTTTACCTTATAATGTTTAAACTATATTTAATTTATTAATTTTGATTAATAATGATATTAGTTTTTATTTCATTTTAATATAAATAAATTCAATTTCAATAAATAGTCTATGTATGTTTAAAAGTTTCATGGAGAAGATTTACAGCATATTATTTATAGAGGATAATACTTTGCAATACATACATGGATGAGTGTAGAGAATATTGTAATGCAGCTAGAATAGAGTAAAGCAGCTATAACTGAGCCCAGGGTTTAGTACTATTTAATTTAGTTTAAATTTGTGCAGAATGAAACCTCATTCATACACTAAAAAAAAGCTCAATGAATTTACTTAATTCAAATGTGTACATAGGTCCCACATGACTGAATTGAGTTACATTAACACGCCTTGTTTTGTACATCCAACATGATTTGATCCTGTAATTTCAAAATCATAAATTAAATAGAAACCTGCCCTTTCACTGAGCTCATGCTGGAACTCCGATCATTGGCTTACCACTGAGACGTACCACTGTGCTCTTCTACCACACATTTTAATCACTTTAAATTAAGACTACAGTTATTTCCTCTTGTCAGTGATAACATCCTCATAAGATTTTATAACATATACTTCAGAGAACCAAGCATACAACAGAGCATTTTTCCTGTGATTGTTTTCCAGAGCTTTACAAGTGAGCAATAAACTTTGGCGATGCAAGAAAACATTATTGACGTGTTGCTACTTGCTAAACTTTAGACTCTATAAGTCTGCATGTACAGTTCAAGAGTTACATTTACTCTCACTTTATTTAAGAGAATTGATAAAATGATGTTCTTCTTACAGTCATTGATCTAACAAACTAATAGTGCTAACAGTATTGTGGATCCTGCAGCAAGCAATGACAATAACTTTCTAGAATATTACATGTAATATATTAACTCAGCTGTTAGCATTAAGTAAGTGCTAAACAGCAAAAGAAACGCATATCACAATTTTTTTAAAGACTTACATTTCCCTCATCTGCAGTTTTGCAACAGACAGTTGCTATTGATCCCTCTTTAGGTAAAGTCTCATTGCCAGTCCCACATTTTACTGGCCCTAGTTGGAGAAGCAATGAGGGTCAAAGTGGTTAGCACACACTAACAGATATTTGCTGACTGTAGCTGGGACTTTGCCATCAAAAATTAAATGTATCAGCTCAGCACTTCTGTCCTCTGAGGCTGGGAGTTGATGTATTGACGTGTGTTGGTCTGTACCATCGACAACAGATAATTTCTCATTCATTTTCCTTAGCTTCCACATAATGCTGAAACAGGTATATGGCTCAGGAGAAAAAAAACAAATTGTGACCCTTTGCAAATGTGATTCTCAAGCCATGGGTGGAGATTTTGTGACTTTGTTTATTATGTAATATGCTATATAAAATCTGAACAGAATGCTTAATCCTATGTTTTCTGTAATAGGCAGCATATAAAAAACTGACTGTTTTCATGTTTCAAACATTGTGGTTTTGTAGGCACGTCAAAGACCCAAATGCAAACCTATGTCTAAAAACCACCAAAATTCAACCACTTCTCAAAAAACCCACCTTGAAGTTTTTGCAAATTACAGTCCTATCTCCAACCTTTCCTTTCTTTCCAAAGTACTGGAAAAGGTAGATGTCACCCACCTTCAGGACCACCTTAAATACAATAACCTTTTTGAAAAATTTCAGTCTGGATTCTGCCCTGCTCACAGCTCAGAAACAGCTTTGGTTAGAGTCACAAATGACCTACTGATGGCAGCTGAATGCTCACCTTCTCTGCTTTCTCTCCTTGATTTGTCTGCTGATACCTTTGACCATGGTATACTACTCAACCAGCTATATCACACCAATGGAGTGACAGACATTGCCTTTACCTGGTTTCAATCTTATCTCACTGACAGAACAGAGTACATTTCCTTTGGAAATGCAAGGTCACAGCCATGCACTGTGACTTGCAGAGTCCCACAGTGGTCAGTTCTTGGCCCCATCCTTTTCAATTTTTACAGTACATGCTCCCCTGTGGCCATGCCATTACTTGTAATGGAATTTCATTTGATGACATACAACTTTATGTGAACAGTGGCACATCTTCTTCTGCATCATTACTGTCATCATCAACCTCTCTATAAATACTCACCACCTGTCTGGAGGAGATAGAGGTGTGGTTGAAACACAACTTTCTCCAGTTTAATAATACCAAAGCTGAAGCATCTTGATTGGCCCCCACACATCAGATTCAATCATCCTCCATAACCAGTATTACACTTTCTGGTCACAATATTCCATTCTCCTCATCAGTTATCAATCTTGGTATAAGACTTGATCCTCAACTCACCTTTGACGTTCTTATCAAACACCCCTGCAAGATCTCCTTTCACCATCTCAGAAATATTGCTAAACTTTGTCCCACTCTCACCTTATCAGATGCTGAAACACTGATTCAAGCCTTTGTCTCCTCCAGACTGGATTATTTCCATGTAGGTCTCATTGGGATTCCTAGCAAGGGTCTTCAGAGATTACAGTACATTCATGACAGTGCTGCTAGGATCCTGATCAGAGTGTGAACACATCACACCCATTCTCCACTCTCTTCACTGACTTCCTGTTTCTGCTAGGATTGAATACAAGGTTTCTCTTCTTGCTCAAGATCTGTTGCAATGCCCCCACACCACACACTTGAAAGAACTACTCACCATGCTAAGATTACCACAATCTCTCCGCTCTACGGACTCAAATTGACTCCTCCCCAAGAACTAAGCTCAGCACCATGGGTGACTTCTGTTCTGCCACCCCTCAGCTATGAAATGCCCTCCCTGATCATCTGAGGACACCACAGATGATAAAGAGTTTTAAAAAAGGTCTTAAAACATTTCCTTTTAGTAGAAATTATGATTTTTACAGTGCCATGATAAAGTATTTAGCCCCTTCCCAATTTCTTGTGTTTTTGCTAATTTGTCCCATTTAAATGTTTAAGATCATCAAACTACTTTTAATATAAGATAAAGATAACACGAGTAAACACAAAATGCATCTTGTAAATAATCATTCCATTTACTGAAGATAAAGATGTATTCTAAACCCATATCACACAAGTGAAATACTAATTCCCCCTTTAGCTACTAAATAAACCAAATTGTTAACCAAATTGAATTGACTGTTGGGATTGATTTCAGTAGCCACACCCAGGCATGATTATTGCCAGACCTGCTGAATCTAAACATCAATTAAATAGAACCTGTCTGCAATGTAAAGCAGGATAGAAGGTTTCAAAAAGCAACACATGATGGCACATTCTAAAGAGATTTGAATACAGATGCTGCTGAATACTGAAAATGATGAATACTGAAACTCGCTGAACTCTACCAGCCTGGAAAGAGTTACAAAGCCATTGCTAAGGATCTGGGACTCCAGTGAATCACAGTGAGAGCCGTTATCCACAAATGGAGAAAACCTGGAACAGTGGCCAGCCTACCAAACATTCACCAAGAGCACATCAACAACTGATCCAGAAGGTCACAGAAGAACCCAGACAAACATCTAGAGACCTGCAGGCCTCACTTACCTCAGTTACACTCAGTGTACAGGTTTCCACAATAAAATGACACGGGGCAAAAATAGCATTCATGGGAGAGCTGCAAGGCCCAAAACACTGCTGACCAAAAAGAACACAAAGGCTCATCTCACATCTGCCAAAAAAACATTTAGATGACCAACAACACTTTTGGGATAATATTCTGTGGACTGATGAGTCAAAGGTGGAACTTTTTGGAAGACATGGGTCCTGTTACATCTGGTGTAAATTTCCACATTCCACCATAATAACATCATATCAACAGTCAAACATGGTGGTGGTAATGTGATGTTCTGGGGTGCTTCTGCAGGACCTGGACGATTTGTCATAACTGATGAACCCATGAATTCTGTTCTCTATCAGAAAATCCTGAAGGAGATTTTTGCCTGTCTGCCTGTCAGTTTGTGACCTAAAGCTCAAGTGCAGTTGGGTTATACAGCAGGACAGTGATCTGAAGTACACAAACAAGTCCACCTCTGAATGGCTCAGAAAAAACAGAATGAAGGTTTTGGACTGGCTGAGTCAAAGTCCTGACTTGAATCCAATTGAGACGCTATGGTGAGACCTTAAAGGGGCAGTTCATGCTCACAAACCCTCCAGTGTAGCCAATTTTAAAACAATTCTGTCCTTATCTTTTATTAAAATTAGTTTGATGATCTGAAATATTGAAATGTGACAAATTAGAGGAAAAATTAAACAGAGGAAATTGGGAAGAGGGCAAATTGTCACAGCACTGTAATTAACATGTTGATTGAGGTTTTATATTGTGTCTCTTGTGAGTGATAGTGAGCTTTTATCTTGTAGCACTTTGAGATTTCTTTCAAATGTAAAGTACTTCATACATAAAATGTATTATTATTATTGTTGTTGTTATTATTATTGTTATTATTATTTTATTATTATTATTATTATTAACTGCATGTGCACAAACCCTTAAAAATACATTTCTCATAATAATTTGAAACAAAATAGTTAGCTACTAACTTTTTTACCATTTCAATTACTTCAATAAGCAGAAACAAAAAAGCAGACTAATTGACTAAATTCAATTAATTACCAATGATTTTCCAATGATTGTTTTTGGTTCGTTTCTCATTTGTTTTCTTTTTTGCATTTTTCTACCCAAATAAACTATATGTGCTTCACAAAATAAAATGAGATCAAATAAATTAAACAAGATGCAAGTATTTTGCCAGGCCCTCATCTTTTCACTTTTGCACTATTGCAGCATATTTTGTATTGTCTATACTATACTGTATGCTAAGAATTAAAGGCCAAAATACAACACTGCTAGCAGTATGTAATGGATAAAATTGAAATTTGTTGTTGCAATAATATTTGTTTTAGTATTTATATAAATACAGTGATGTTGAATGAGGCTGCTTTTTTTTTATAAAAATGATGCACATTACTTTTTAGAAAAGAGGGGAGACATACTGAACCTAAATAAGACACCTTTTCTTAAATTAAAAACAAGGAGAGACATACCATAGATGAAAAGGCTTTCTTTAATCCCTGACATTTGTCAAAGTGTCAGTGATAAAAGTGGAGGTAGACTATAGGCAATGGTAATCACAGCGGAAAAAGCAGGTTGTCAGAAAGTCTCCCACATGAACAGGTAAGCACAGAAGAAAATCTGCTGAAAGCATAAATTTCACAGGATGACTGCATCATGAGCCAAACCTGAACTGTAGTAGGCTCAATTTCATTTCATATGCACATTGATAAAAAAAAAAAACGTCTTAAGTTACTCAGAATAGAATACTGCTGCTGTAAGGTTCTTAGCACGTTTGTAACCATTCACACAATATAAATTTAGAACCCTAGAGGTTCTTCGATTGGCCCTTATTGTATAAACCTTTAACAGAGAGATTTCCTGTTAGATTCTAAGAAGAAACTTTAAGACTGTCTAACTAAAAACCCTTTCATTTTTCACACTTACTTCATACACTCTTAGAAAATGTAGAACCCTGAAGGATTCTATTAGTAGACCTTTTAAGGAGGGAAAACCACAGAACCCTTAAATTTTAAATGAAGAGTTTAATTTTAAATGAAGTATTCCCCTCCTTAACAGTTCTATGTAGAGACATACAACAGACTGCTTACTTATCTGAAAAGGGTCTAAGTAGACTCTTACCTTTTAAGTAAAAAAACTGAACAATCCTTACATTTTTAAGAGTGTATGAAGTATTCACTTTTTTTTTTTTTTTTAATCTTAGAAAATTTTGAACTCGTAAAGGTTCTTCAGTTGTCCATCCTTGAAGCTTCTATGAAGAACCCAACAACAGCCATAACTTCAAACAGTATTTCACTATCAGAAAGGGCTCTAAGGAGAACATTTAGGGAGGAACACTCAAAGAAACCTTACATTTTTATAAGAGTGTATGAAGAATTCACTGTTAATACACTTTTAGAATATATGAATCACTTAAGGGTTATTTGTTTGGCCCTCTTTAAAGTTTCCATGTAGATAAATGAAAAACCATTACATTTTCAAGAATGCATGAAGTATTTATCACATTTATCAGAACAAACTTTAAGCAAGGACAACCAAAGAACCCATAGGGGTTCCATTTTATATATAAAACCCAAATCCAATGAATGAATCTTAATGAATGAACTCAAACATGGGAGGCAGTAGTAGCTCAGTGGTTAAGACATTGGACTACTGAGCTGAAGGTGATGAGTTCAAATCCCAGAACCACCAAGCTGCCACCCTGAATAACGCCCTCAACCCTCATCTTCTTGGCTGTATAAATGAGGTAAATCATTTAAGTCACTCTAGATAAGGGTGTCTGCCAAATGCCATAAATATAAAATGTAATTTAATGAACCCTTCAAGAACCATTGAAGTACATTGCAAATGAATATTGTCTTTGGATTGTATCTCTATGGCAGGGGTGTCAAACTAAATCCATAAAGGGCCGGTATGGCTGCAGGTTTTCTTTGAATCCAAGCAGAAGCCACACACTATTGAAAGTCAAGATCCACTGATTAGATTCATTGATTAAACACAGGTGGAATGAGGTGTGGCTCCTGCTTGGTTGGAAAGGAAACTTGCACCCACACCGGCCCTTTGTGGATTCAGTTTGACATAGTTATCTCTATGGGAGTAATATGTATAGAACCATACATGTCTAGAGTTTCAGATAGCACTGCAGTAATAAGCATATTTTTAGAACATATTTTTAGAGTCAGCAGTCATCATATTGCTTCCTTTGGCAAGAACTGTATCACTTAAATAAACACAAAGTTCATTTTTCATTAAGCTATTAGGTATTAGGCAGGTCCATACCCTGCTCTATTACTGGTACACATAATAGATTTGACCAAGTGCTGTTGTATCATAGTGTATACCATCTTGTAAAAAACAGACTTAACTTTGAAGCACAGGTTTTCAACCTGGGTCCTTTAACAGAGAGATTTTAGTGTTATCCTGGTTCCTAATGCACCACATCCAATTAATCAACTAATTATCAGCACTTTTTGACTCAAACTGGGTTAGGTCAATAAAAACACTAGAATTTGAGATCTCCAGTCCCAAGGATCTAAATATATCATGTCAATCTCTTAGACCTGTGGGGGCTAAATGTCTTCTCTCTATGTCAAATTTCTTATACACAGTTCAGATTTTTTAATAAAGAAGGAACAACCCAAACATGTGTTATGCCTAGTTAAATATTTCAGGCAGGGAAATGTTTACCGTGCATCCCATGGGCTAGTCTTCTCATGCCAGCTCCTCTAGCGCTTTAACACATTAGCTGTAAAATGAGGGCTGCTACTTATGAGTTACAGCGCAGCTTGAAATTTGCAACAACCTACAATCCCTGCTTCTCCATTCAATTTTCATGTGGTCTGAATATTCCCTTTCATTTCTGCTAACTGCTGGACTTCCACTTGCCTCCATTTCTTTGGCAGGTCATAGACTGGGTTTTACAGTACAATCTGCAAACAAAATGTATATACATATATGTAGGTATGTATATAGTGTGTGAAGAGATGATGTCAAGTACAATGTGTGCATTATGGTATACAGTATGTATTATGTGTTGTAGTTCTCGAGTCCTGTCACTTTTTACATTTACATTTATGGCATTTGGCAGGCACCCTTATCCAGAGTAAGTTAATCTTTCTGCCATTCCATGGATGTAACCAGAATGACTTCCACCTATGTGTAGACCCTCTATAGGCATGCAAGGGCTGAAATGACATGGAATAGCGCTGACATTGATTGGTGTATTTTCCCTGGTTCTCACGTGCAAACATTTTTTTTATTCAGGGGAAAAACTGAATTAGCAACTGATGAGAGAATATATAAACTATTATATATATAATAAATAATTACATATACTAAACTATTGACCTCATAAAATGTTCATGTTGACCCTATCTGTGAACCTTTCAACCTTCAGGTATTTTTACAGAATACAACAGTCCATGTGAACAGGGTAGATGTTTTGTGTTACATTTTTGTTTCAACTTGCTATAGGGAACTGGAGATAGCCAAAAAGCCCCAATCTCCCCTACAGAAATTTCACGTTTGAATATTAACAAGATGGTAGTAAATAGGTCTACTTAAATACATGGTCTTGATTTTTTTGGTCTTTTTTCAACATGGTCTCATCTCTTTCAAAGACTTGACTCTGACTCAACCCTTTAAGGTCTTGGTCTTGTCCCCATCTCTAGTATGTATCACATGAAATGAGTAATCCATGCTGTTAATTAAGCCATCATCCCCACATACTGAAATGTGGTCAGATATAATACATAGTCAAATTCTACAAAATTCAAAATAAAATAGTTGAAAATCTGAATGTAACATACAAGACAAACATGATACATTATGTAAGTCCAAAACCTGCAGACAATATAGCAATAAAAAAGCAGAAATTATATTACAAATCCACATTATTATGCACTTAGAGATCTTTATAATCAAGGAATATTGTGTTTTATTTAGGCTGGTTAACTGTACTAGGTGTATTGTTTTGCATTACATTGTATAGTTTGAGTTAGGATTGGGGGTTAGGCTTAGAGTTAGGTTTATAAGAGGAGTTAGATCAGGTCTATTCCCTGGACTTTTGGTTCTGCAGCAAGGACTTTCTTGTTTAAAAATGTTGAATCAGGTTTAACAAGTCAGAACCTCATGAGCAAAGCAGAAAGCACAACAACAGGAACAAAAACACAACAGCAAATCAGAAAGCACAATAGTGCCAACATTTAGGACAGTCCATGCATAATATACAGACACCCAGCAGCAGGGAAAGTGATGATGTGTATTCATGTGATGACTAGTCCCCCTAAAGCACTGAAGGAGGCAAAATTGGACAGAGTTCAAAGTATAGTTGGTAGCCAAGTCTGCTTAACCAGGGGGCTAAATGTCTAATGCAGTGCAGTGAGGTTTTTAGCAAATCTGCACATAACCAAGGCATTTTATCCCAGAATGCTCAAGGGATGCAATCACTGTTATTTAATTCTCTTATCTTCATGGTGAGATTGAAAAAAATATGCACTAACTTGTAACGCCACAAAGCCAAACAAAGATTACAGGATTCTGGCATCCTACAGCATGTGTTGTACTTATCTTGTCACGAAGCATCAGCACTCAGCATGGATACTATCTTCGGTATATCCAAAAGACAGTGTTTTTATAGTGTCTAAAAGTTAGCTTCCCTGAAACAAAATACCTACAAGCCAATAGACTAAAAACATTACTAAATATATAAGTCAAAAGAAAAGTCCCTTTATATTTATGAAATATTTGTAATCTGCTTAGTGATTCTGGTGTTAATTTGTCAGTTGGTGCTATATTTTAGTTATTCCCCTGAGAAGTCTGCGTCTGTGTGCTGCACTGACATCACTGAGGGACGTTGCTAGTGCAATTACAATGGTGTTTAAGAGGAAAAAAGACATGAGTGATCTCCAAAAAATTATGGATAATTGTCAGGTTTCATTGTTAGCTTTTAAAAACAGAAGAGCAAGTTAGTTTTTTCTTATGCACCATTTTCCAGCAATATTTTGTATTAATGAGAAATCCAATGCAGCAATAGTTAAATTAACAAACTCTGGACTCAAATTTCCAGGATTCAGCGCAGCTATACAACACATTTGCTCTAAGTTACAGTGGAGACTTGACTCAGTGTGTTAGTTGTCTATGAGATGGCACATATGATAACATTGACAGCATTAAGATTTGGAAACTGATCTCAATGGCAACACAATCAGAAGGTAGTCAAATCAGGTAGACACTGTGGTTAATCAAAATCATCAAAAACTGGGATAATAAACCAACATGTAGATAAAAGAAGTTTAAACAAAAATAAAACCAATTTAAAATAAATGAACTGATAACACATACATTATAAAAGATTATACATATTAGATTATACTTTTTTCCACAATTTAACCAGTTCCTAATACAGCATAGCATAACACACAGATAATGCATTGCATTAAACTGTCATAGACAAAGATCTTGGATCTAGATTGAAATAGTTGAAAGTGTCTGCCTGATCATTTGTATTCCGAGACCAGCTAATGAGAAATACAACAACATTTTGTTGAGGCAGACCTCAAGGGACCGCTGCTCATCATCTTGTTTTTTTATTGGGCTTTAACTCAAGCATCCTGGTTTTCCTTCCTCACTCTCTGGCATGCATATCATACAGATAAAGCATATTCAAGCATAATCACACTTTTTTGAGAGGAAGGAAGAGCAACAGATTGTCAACACACACATCAGAAAGCTGTTTATACACTGCAGGCACAGCAACACAGCTGGACATGTGTTTTACCATCCCCTTATTCCTCCTCCCACTGCCTCTCATCACAACATAAGCACAAATATTTTATCACCATTAAACCATTTGACTATAGATTGATTACAACTATGGCATATATTGAACCCCACTGGTGTAGTTAGCATTGATTCTGGTTTTATATAACTGTTTTAACTGTGCATATTTAAACAATGGTTAGAAAAGATTTCTGCATTACGGTTCACTTTAGGTATCGATCTGCAGCTGTGCCTCAGCGATGTCAAAGTGCCCCCTGGCTACCCACAATAACCCCCTGCTGTTCCAGTCCTGCCTCGACAACACCGTCCTGCTCCCGGAACATCAATAACTGTTAGCTTGCCTCTGTGATATTTCACCTGGGAATGCTGAGGGAAGCATGGACCTTGTGGCCCCAATCCTACTTTACCCCCCCACATCCACACACACACACACACACACACACACACACACACACACACACACTACCGCCACCTGAACCATATTCTAAGGTGCAGATAGAGCAATATCTGGAAGATGCTGCTATATTGTATTTGCATACCAGAGAGCATAGTCCAAAAGAGTGCATGACCTCTGAACAAAAGAGAAAGGCCTGACAGTTCAAGCATGTTATGGACTTCTTTCTCCACCTCAGATTTGTACTGGCGGCTGAGGACACTGCCATTATCAAACGAGAAACCTTCAATAAGAAAACTGAATTAAGTCCAATCCAAGTCTTGTCTCAAGTCTCTTATGGTTGTGTCATCTCTAGATAAACATAGTGTGTTTGGTGGATTATTTCATTATTGTAACAATGCTTCTTGGCAATTAATCTTATACCATTGGAAAGCCTGTTAATTTCCCTTTAAAATGGTGCCACATTTGTAAGGAACACCTGTCTCATCGGGTTGCCAGGAGGCCTGCCATGGCTGACCTTTTGCACCCGTTTGCACTGGTGTCGGCAACGCA
>JAOUQY010000017.1:8774650-8790030 GCA_028566355.1 Doras micropoeus
AGGCTGAGCGGGGCAAGCGGAAGCGGGATTGGCCGAGCGAACAGGAAGCGGGGGCGTGGCCAGCGGACTTCTAACATCAAGTGACTAAATTTTATATTTATTTCTGGGTTTTCCACTCCTCCACAGTATGTATCATAATAACATCACTTCCTAACATTATTTATAATACTACTTTATAGTAATCTAAAAAAAAAAAGCAACACTCAAGGTCACCTTGTCTATACACGGACCCCTGGGGGACCCCACTTTGATAACCAAAGTTGTACATTAGACACATTGATATGGTTGTTCAAGGAACCTCACCATTATGTAACAGCCTTCTAAAGCAAGCAAAGAATGACCAGCTGTCTATGTTTGTGTCTGACTTTGTTTTGGTTGTGTCACACTGGACCACACTTGCAGAAAAAGTAATCCCCTGTGTTTAAGTAAGTAATCCTGACCACCTAATGAGGATATTGGTAGTGTCTTCAGCAATTAATTTAAAGTCATACAGTTGGGTGAATATGATGCACTGTTTCCCATCTTTCTTTCTTCCTGACTCACTCATTGTGTAATTGATTTTATTTACAGCTGGCTCTGTTTTTTAATCTACAGATACTTGCCAGCTGCCAGACATGTTCAGAATGGAAAGAATGGTGAAATATAAGTGTGACTTTGCTTCATTTGTTTGTCAGCTTTCAACTTAATCTATACAACATGATTTTCTACACAAAGCTTACATAGATTTTCCCAACATGGCTATTGATTATGCCTTTAGTAAACAGCTCGCTATATTGTATGGTAAATGCTGTGACCATAAAAGGAAGTTACAACAAAAAGGCCAGAGAACAGCAAATTTGAAATGTCTCTCCTCCCAGGCTCAGTTACTGCAGTGCATTCAGACTGTGCTGGGAAAATACAAGAAACATGAAGCAGAACATGGCATGTAATTACACCTTGAGGAGCAACTATTATTTGTGCCTTTCTGAGGTAAATCTAGACCATTATCATTATATCATTAGCAAAATAATCATTTATTCACCCTGAGAACTATAGTAATAAACAATTTAAAAACATGAATATATAAATAGATAAATATTAATGAGTGTGTTTCTCTCCCTGTGACAATTAAACAATATCACATGAGCAAGAATGCTGAATACTCACTACAGCGTCACAGTTGTGAGTGTCATATTGCTTTTATACAACCCTCTTATACAGAAGAAATATTGAGTAACTGACATTTTCGGCACAATATGGCCAAATGTTTTTTTTCTCCTTTTCCCAAAGAAGCCACAGCTGGATAGAGTGTGGGATGTTGTTGTGCAATGCACAGACTGACTGACAGCCTGTAGTAAAGGCAGTAAGTAATGGCTTCAGTGTGACGCAGTATTGCTAGAATTGGAGTTTTATGTATTGAACACAGTGAAATGTTTCAGTGCTGTTCTACTAAATATCATTGCTATTGGCATGCTGCTTGTCCAAACAAATTTGTGGATCAGAACCAACAGTTAATGACATGGCATTTTATGTTGCAAATTACACAACTCTCATGGTTCATGATTGTCATGTTTAATAGTCTTTTGTAAAGATATGTGATACAGGAAAGCCTTTAAATTATTGCAAAATTAGCCTTTTAGAAATTATTTCTCTGGCATCAGTATTAAACTTTTATTATTGATTTGATTAGCAAGTTTATCTAGTTAAGGATGGTGCAATTGTGCAGTGAGTACCATTGAAACTTCACAGCTAAATGGTCCTGGGTCTTCAGCTTGTATTACTGACTGTTTGGAGTTTTACATGTTCTCCCTGTGTCTGTGTAGGTCTCAACAGATAGATGCACCTGGATAGACTGGCACACAAGAGTGTTGCACCCAGTGGGTTGTTAGGGCATTAAAGTAGCTAGTTATCTAGGGAATGTCTATTAAACTGATTTTCTTATATAATCAAATGGATTTCATTAACATTTTCAGGTGTACCCAGCATTTCTGGACACAGTGAGAAGAGCTTGCATTGGATTATTTTCTGAGTGCCATCACCCCCGAAGAAGTAAAGTAGTACATTCATATTTCAGCTCCAGCTAGAAAATGGCAAGGGTTATGGGTGTGGTGTTGCATTGATGAAATGCGTGTTGCGGCCCTCCATGACACTGGATCTTCTGTATCGCTCCTTAGGCTGGGAGTACTTCTGGGTACCCATGGCACTAGCCTGGATGGGGGCAGGTGACCACCAAGCAGTTGAAGTCAATCACTTATGTTAGAGTGAGTATACAGAGAAAGAGACAGCTCTCAGTGATGATTGGGATTTATCCAGAGCACATAGATTTTGGCTAGTATTCTGGGACTGAGTTTTATAGCAGCCGTTGGAGCTGAGTTGGATTTAAAGACATGCACTTTGAGGATGGGCAAGAAGTGTGTTAAGCTGTTTAAAGTGACCTGCTGTGGCAAGGCAGCAGAGAGACAGGGCATCCTGGTGGTAGAGTGTCCAGTCTCCCTTTGGGTGGCAGCCACCACTGGATCAAGTGAATGGGTGAGCTCTTCAGTGATTAGGGGTGATATTATGCATAGCTCCCAGCATGCCTTGGAGGTAAGACTCTGTTTTATGCACCTACCATGAATGAAGTGTGTATATGTGTGTGTACCCCTCATGCTGTTCGTCTCTTTTTTATTTTGTCATTTTGTTCTCAATAAAGTGATGTTCTATGGTCCAGTTGAGGGAAATTTGTTCTCATTTGTTCCTCCCCTCACTAATGATATTGAACAATATTGTCACAATATTGTTCAAAACCCTAGTTTGGGCTGTGGGGCTGGGCTAGATTTTAGCCACAGCAACATCTGACAAGATTTCCCAGACCACCTCCTATTTATATTTGCACCCCCAACATCAGCTCCACTTGCCATTCACATAAGCCAGAGATGCAGGAGCGCTGGTCCAGTGTCTGAACCTGTCTGTTGAATCATTAAAAACAGATCTATTCCATACCAATGCAGCTGATATTGAAAAAATAAAAGGTTTTGCACATGTTGTGCATGGTTTAATTTTTAGTTTTTGGCAAGGCTGGTACATATTTTGATATATGCTTGTCAAAGCCTAGCCTTCACCCTCTGTTTGGGTGACAATGAAAGTAGCAATTAGAGGGCACACAGACAGAGATGTATACTAATTAGATCATAATTAGATATGTTGATGGGGAAGCAAGTTTGATATGAAAAAAATACCCAGTGGAATTGCTGTGAGTTTCTTCTTCTGATTGTGTGGGTCAGAACACTCCTTCATCTCTTTCCTTCCCTTTCTCCATTGTATAGTGCTTTTATTTACTTTCTGAAAATGACTTTTACCTATAGGCTTCTACATGGGTGGTAGAACCTACCTATGTGAAGAACACACTAAATTAGAACAACTATTTTTTTTCTCTTCAGACCTTATCTCAGCTGTATCTTATCCTTTCCGCCCATTTCAGTCCCAGACATAGAAATATGCTCAAGGACCAATTACAGTCACAAATCAGCTGAAATCAATTGTCACGTTGAATAAATAAGAGGATAGCTGAGGCAGTACTTGGTGTCTCGTCGTGTAGTGAAGAACATTTGCGTGCATTATTACTCCTCCAGACTGGCACCCTGCTGGGCTGAATAGTGTGATTAATGAAGAGAACTCGAAGCAATCCACTGCTATGGCATGCTCACATAGAGCAGTGCATATCACATATGACTACACAGCTCTGTCTCCAGCAATAAAAGTCCTGCTTATAATCAAGGGCAGGGTTTTCATTACCGAGTTTTCATGTTCTCTAGAGAATGATACATTTTGTTTTGATTACAGGTTAATTTTGTACCATTTATTGGTATGACCTATAAATCAATTAAATTGCAAGTACTGAATGGGACAGAACTTATTTCCTTTTTATTATTGGGGAACCCAGAAAATAGCTACTTAATTTAAACCAGCCACCATATGATATTGTGTAATCTCAACAACATTCCAGGGATCTTCACCAAAGTTAAAAAGATATTAATCTATGCATAATGACTATCTTACTTACTAGATGAAATGATATGTGCATGTAGATTATGTAAATAACAGTTTGGTACTTTTAAGATAAAAATTGGTGAATGTGATGGATTAACTATTAGAATTATGAGTGAATTTGTATGATGGGTGACAAACACCAAACTATAATGGGTTACTTGGAATTAATACTAAAGAATCACATAATGGAAAATTTTAATGGAATTTGTGTAATTTTCAGAAGCTGAAAGCACTCACACTAAGCACTCGAACAATAGAGGACAAACTGCATAGAAAAGCAGCAAAGTATAACCCAGAAGTAGACGTGCTCATGAAACTCCCAAGCTGCCACTGACTAAGAGCTTTTCTTGACTCTTTTTCTTCATCACAAAAAACCCAAATGAACAAAGGTAGCCAAGCAACCTAGAGAACAATACCAAACCCCCTGTGCTGCTTAAAGTGGTAGGTGCCCAAGGCTAATGGAGGAAGAGAGGGCCAGTTCTTACCTCTTGGATGACCCCTACTGCTGACCCTCTATTAGGCCTGACATTACCAGACCTGACCCTCATTACCACACGCCATAGCACTACTGTACCTTAAAGGTATGGAGGCATCACTCTCAAACCAGCTTAAAGAGGCTTCAAGCAGGTGTCTCTCGTCAGCACTGATTAACACCTAGGCTGCTGGGCGCTGTAGAATTAAGTGTGCTGGGAGTTGTAATCATTCTCCCAGCATGTCTACCAAGCCACCGCGGCCCCCTTATTGTCGGACCACGGTATGGCGTGCCTCCTTATAGATACTGTGACAATTTCTAATACTCTGATTGTAATGATGCCACAGTGTATAACAAGAGCTCACATAATGAAGAATATAAAAGAAGAAAAAAGAAAACAACAGAAAGGCACAAAAGAAAACATCTAATAAATAAAATGAAACAACATTTGTTAACACTCAATTAACCTTTATCCAATTCATTCAAGCTTTGTTCAGTTCTAAATAAAGAATTTTACCAGGAGTGAAAGGTATGTCCCATATTAATTTTTTTGTCACTAAAGGGAATTAGAGGTCTTCTGGAGGCTGCCAGAAGTTCTTTAATCTGCCTAGAATTTATGTCAGGGCATTGGGGTGGGGGGTGGACATCTTGTTCTGTTCTTGGTGAGAACAGAGGTTTTGGAGATAGTGTAGGGTTGTAAATTTTCTATTGGCACTTAGCACACTCGATTACAGACATCCTGGTTAAACCCCATTAGAAGAAGTTTTTAAAATTCTGGAGAGAAGTAGTAATATTAAAACTACTATGGATTTTTATTTCTCATTCTATACTGACAGATATATGTTAAAATATTTCTGATCTTTTACATTAGTGGCACATATAAGAATTTGTGGAAAGGTGTACCTATTCAAATGTACACTATGTACAGAAAATTAATGGAAAATTAATGGAAAACCTAAGACACATGCTGTAACATTGAGTTCTCAATATATCCTGGCAAAATACTAAAATATAAATTTTATTTTCTGATCATCAGGTCAACTGTGAAAGAAGAAAGAGACAAGGACCTCCCCTACTTAAGCAGAGACTGGCCTACTAGGTGATGGACATCACATTCACCTACAGACAGACTGGATACTTAACCCCTACTGTGGCATGTTATCAAAAACTGTCATACGTCATGACTTCATTGAAGTTCTTGATATGAATGCATACACAAAGGTATTCAGGCAGGTATGCAAGCAGTTATCACTGCTATCCCTGGTAGTCATCCAATGTTCACAGAACCACAGTTGTACACATACTGCAGCTATCATTACGTTGTCCATGTAGATGACACTATACTTCAATCAAAAGATGCAGGCTCTTTGTTGGTACCTTGAATAGTGAATGGTACAGCAGGGGGAAGAAGGGGCAATGGTAGCCCAGTTGGTTAGGATGCCGGATTGTGGTTCAGAAGGTCGGGGATTTGAGCCCTGATCGGGGTTGCTGCTGTTGGGCCCCTGAGCAAGGCCCTCAACCCACTGCTCAACTCTGTCCCAACACCCTGCTTAAGGGTGAGGGTTGCATCAGGAAGTGCCTCCAACCTAAAAAGAAAACTGTGCCAGACCAAGATGCAGACTTGATTTGCTGTGGTGACTCCAAGGAATGGGAGCTGCCAAAGGAAATACATACAGCAGGGGGAAGAAATTTCTCTTATAAAGCCCTTTTAGTGTCCAGGATTACATCTAGGTTGAAACCTATTTGTTTTACCTTGTTTAAGCCTTTTGTTAATAGATTTTCTTTGTAGGTAATGGTGCTGATCTGGATGGTTCATGGGCATAGAGTGTTTTTGTAACCTGTGAAGAATGTACATTTTCTTAACCCGTTACATAATTTAATACACACCTAATTATTAGTGTTTTCTCTTTCTTCCCTCTCTCTCCCTCCCCCTTTCTCTCACTCTGTCTGTTGAGCTACACATACTACTCCCAAGCTACCCGTGATTCTGATTTCTTCTGTTTTTTAGACTGGCCTGACCCATTCTGATGCCCTACTTCTGTTTGGAGTTCTCATGACCTCTTGTCACCTGAGGGAGTTTTTCCTTGCCACTGTTGCCTCTGGCTTGCTCATTAGGGAGAAATTAATACATTTTAAATTTATACCCAGATTTAAGTAAAGCTACTCGTGACAATGTCCACTGTTGAAAGCTTTATATAAATAAAATGTCCATTCTGTGTGAAGTGTGCATGTTCTCCCTATGTCTGTGTGGGTTTCCTCTGGGAGCTTCGGTTTCCTCCCACAGTCCAAAGATATGCAGTCAGGCGAATTGGAGATACTAAATTGACCCTAGGTGTGTGTGTGTGTGTGTGTGTCTGCCCTGTGATGGACTAGTGACCTGTCCAGTGTGTTTTCCTGCCTTTCACCCAGTGAGCGCTGGGAGAGGCTCCAGCACCTCCTGCTACCCAGTTGTAGAATAAGGTAATTTAAGGTAAGGTAAAAAAATGAGTGAGTAAGAGAGAAGGATTGTACTTTATTAGCAATTTTCTCAAAATGTTTACTGGATGCCAAGGCATCTTTCAGCATTCCCATGAAGCACATGCACACAACTTCACAATCTGGTTCATTGGTCTCAAATCCATATTTGAAAGTAGGTTTTTAGTAATATCTTGAGTGGTGCACATACAGCACGTATAGTCCATGCTTTGTTCCAACTATTATGCTCAAATTGTCTTTTTTGCTTAACAGACTGGCACATATGTCTATTCTCTGAATGGATAGATAACCACACCTACCCCTTTACAGAGAGAGAGTGTGTTGCTCTTAGATAAATCACTTTATTTGCTCCAGCACAGTTGTGAGGGAAATGTCATATATTATATACGATACACATTTTATGTCTTTAACACCATATTCCAAATAAAGTCTTTAACACCATATGTCTTTAACACCATATTCTAAATAAAGGCATGCTAAGAAATATGAGAGATGGATGTAGGTTTTAGGAGTGGCTTGAGGATTTGTTGGTAGCAGTGATGAGGATGATGTTAAAGGAAGGCAATGCATACAGAAATGCTGCTGTTGCCTTTAATAGCTGTGCGACATTCAAGCAGCAGCACTGGCAATAGGAGGAGGAGAGTAGCCTTGGAAACCCTCGGCATATCAGCATGTGCATGCTGCCATTGGTTGACCAATGATGTGTCAAGGCAACTCTCAGGCTCTGATAAGGATTCCTCCCATCTGTACTGGAGGAGGACATCCCTAGTCTCTCTCTCTCTCTCTCTCTCTCTCTCTCTCTCTCTTTCTCTCTCTTTCTCTCTCTCTCTCTCTCTCTCTCTCTCTCTCTCACTTTCTCTCTGTGGCTCTATGCCAGAAACAGCAGCAAGAGCCTGGTTAAACAGGAATCTCCTTTTTTCCCTCTGTAAAAATTAGGGCATGATAATTTTGATTCCACACAATTGGAGCTGAAAGAAATTGAAGACTAAAGGTGAAATGGTTTTACACACCAGCCCTGATTTAGATTTTGCTGATTCATCCAGTGGAACACTGGGCTGATGTTATCTTTTTCAAGGTCTCTTCTGGGTCACTCAGTTTTAGCATGTCCACCTCACTTGGACCTTAATCTTATCCTTATTGTTCTGCTTTGTGAAACAGCTTGGGTATGCATTAGAAAAATCTCTGAAGAACACCAACATATGTGCGGGCATAGGTTTCTGTATATTTGTTTTAGTGGATGAAAGACTTCACTTTCACATCCTGCTCTTCCAATCTCCAAATATGGCAACTAGCCAAGTGGTCAGCAGCATCTATCTCATATACATTAGGGTTTTGTGTGTCTATAGTGAGATTACACAGCCTCCCTACATCAAGCATTACATGATCAAATGAGCTGACATGATTTTCTAGTTTATTGTGCAAGTTGAGAGTCCTGAGAATAAATGATTATGCTTTATTTGCACACTGCCTGCAAAAGGACAGGCTAGAAATGTTTCATTTATTTCTGCAGAGCAGCCAAGTTGCCTGCTATCTTTTTTTAATAAATTAATTCAATGCAAAGACAGTCGCTATGGCAACTTATCAGTCCAGTAATAGAGCTCTTCCACCTCCGCATGCTTATATGGCAGGCAGACATCAGGCACAGAAGCGCAGCATGTGTTACCTCCTATAGCATTTTGACAGCTGCACAAAGTCCTGCCTTTGACAGTATCCACCTCTGCTGTAGTTTCCCTACTTCCTTGCCACACATCTCTCATCCACGAGCCAAGTGAAGCATGAGATCAGTGCAGATACGGTTGTGCAAAAGAACAAGCAGTCAAGAATGTGTTCATTTAAATAAGAATTGTATGTAATTGCGTAGGTTAAATTAAATGTAACTAAAAAAATAACACACATGTTTGTATTGCTATACTTGTGAGAACTTTCCATTGACATAATTATTACTGCAGCTAATTAATGCTAACCCTAACCCTAACCCTAACCCTAACCTTAACCTCAGTAATGAAAGGGCAACTTCTTGGCTCTTTTATTATTTTTTTATTTTTGTGAAAATTTACAATTTACAAAATAAAAACACTTTCCTTATGGGGACCAGCAAGCTGTCCTCACAAGGTTAAAATATCAGATACTGCTATCCTTGTGGGGACAACTTGGATATAAACACATGAACACACACACACACAAATTCAATTTTCATGAGCTGACAGCATCAAGCAGAGGTTTGCCTGCCAGTCAAGATAAAAATCAATTGCTATAAAAAAAAACACAGAGGAGAAACTGACTTTTTAACTCACATATCCAAAGCAGAAAACCTCAAAAAGCCCATATACAGTATATTCTCTAAAGGTTTTGGAAAGTGGACTAATTTGTGGAAATGGCTTTGTTGTGTGTAATGTGAGTGGTGTCAGAGGCATGTGCCAGGAGCAGAGAAGTGAAGGTCAGCCCAGTCCTCTTTCTTTTCCATCTGTTTGGAGACTTGTGACCTACTTACTCATCTGCCTCTAAATACTTTGTCTGATCTGGAAATTAACTTATGTGTACCTGAGACTCATATCTCATAATAATACTTTCATGCACTTCTGATATGCAGAAAAAGAACCTATCAGCAGTGAGATATTTTGAGGTTCTCAGGATAGTTAGCACTTTGAATATGTGTGTGGAGTGCTGAGGTCATCGTATCTTCAGGGTTTTTATTTGGCCAAAAAACTGTTAGGACCCAAATTGCTACTGGGAAAGATAGGTGCTTCATTTGTGAGTGTTGACCTTGTGCTTCATGTTTGCATGAGTTTGATATAACACTGAACTATAATTTTTCCAAGGTCTGTGTTCCTCCCACTTTTAGTGCCCCATTTCCATAATAACTTTGTGTATTAGTAGCTGATTTCAAGGCACCTTGGACTTCTGTATGCAGCCTCAAGCAAGAAATAAATCATTGCCAAAGATGCCTTCATTGTATAGAATGTATGGTATGTACATAAGTATATTTAGGTATATCAAACTGTGTGTACTCTCTACTATGTGTATATGTGTTGATCAGAGATGGGTCATGTGTTTGTGACTTGAGACTTGACCTCAAAAGATTTGAGACTAAAAATTTGGGTCTCCTGAACAATTTTTATTTTATCTTCGGCACTTTAATATTAAGGAAATGTCTGATGAGCTGAAAGTCATTTCCTCCCTTATTATCTTGTGTAGCTTTATACACGTGCATGGCCAGATGCATCATTCCCATTCAAGCTGGTGGAGCATGTGCCCGATATTATTCATACCTCAAAAAATTACACACCCCGTTTCCCTATTGTATTGGTTTCTTCCAAATGTTGCAGGATGACACCTCCTTGCCCCCCGCTCTAATTGCTATAGTCCCTCCCCACCCACCACCAGAATTTTGGCTTGCATGATGCCACCGCATGTGTCCACAGATGACACAACCATAAGAGACTTGAGACTTGACTTGGATTTGTGACCAAAGCCTTGAGACTTGACTTGGATTTGTGACCAAAGCCTTGAGACTTGACTTGGACTATAGCTCAAAGACTTGAGACTTGACTTGGACTTGTAAAAATGATTTGTGAGCATCTCTGGTATTTAGGTTTCTCTGGAGAAACCTAATTTCCTGAAGTTTGTAGTGAATGATCTCACACACTATGTGACAATCACACACCTAGGGCTGCACCTAGGGCTGGGAATACATTCATTGCATCATTGCATCTGTTCCACTTGTACAGAACAAGGTTTTAGAAAGGAGAAAATGACTAACAATTAACACATATTATGAAAACTGTGATTATATTACAATGAATAAAAATACATTACAATGAGGATTTCTGGAAGTGGGATGTGTTTCTGTCAATTGACCTGACCATTCTGTCCTTTATCACCATACTCAATGGATATTTGTATATGTATCTTGCAACGTCACTGCCAGTAATGCTTTAGTTTTCTTTATATACAAACACACACACACCAATCAGCCATAACATTAAAACTACCTGTCTAATATTGTGTAGGTACCCTTGTGCCACCAAGACAGCTCTGACCCATCCAGGCATGGACTGCACAAGACTTCTGAAGGTCTGCTGTGGTATCTGACACCAAGGTGTTAGCAGCAGATATTTTAATTCTAGTGGAGTTGGGTCTTCAAGGACTTGTTTTTCCAGCACATCCCACAGCTGCTTAATCAGATTGAGATCTATGGAATTTGGAGGCCAAGCTAACATGTTGAACACTTTGTCATGTTCCTCAAACCATTCATGTACAATGCTTGCAGTATGGCAGGGAGTATTATCCTGCTGAAAGAGGCTACTGCATCTACTGGCTACTGGCTCATTGTAGGCACTTTCAGCAATGTACAGGGGTCAGCATGAGCACATATGCTGCAATCTATGATGCCTTGTGTAACACCATTCTTTCATAGCCAGCATTAACCTTTTCATGGATTTACTGGTTGTCCTTCTTTGGACTACTTTTGATAGGTTCTAACCACTGCATACTGGGAACACCCCACAAGACCTGCAGTTTTAGAAATACCCTGACATAGTCATATAGCCATAACAATTTGGCCAGCTTAGCTCATTTTAGCAATCTAGCTTGTTTTTTATTTGTGAGTGATAAGAGATATTTTGTTGACTAAGAGCAGTATGAAAAAGTTAATAATTAGCAGTTCCCTAGCCCATGCTCATTTCCTATTAGCATACTCTTCCAAGATTCATGGATTTGCTGGCTTTGCTGGTTTATCTAGATGCTAAATTAACTGCTAACAGAAGTAAATCCTTTTTGTGACTGCTTTAGTTATTGCCCATTGGTGTAACTATTTTTTTCATCACATTAGTATACCCACATGCAGTTCTTTGCTTGTCAGATTCCATCAAGGTTAAAGGACAGGGCAGGATTGTTAAATTATTGTTATTTGGAATAATAGAGTGGAATGAGTGTGTGTTTTTATTAAAACAATATTACATTTATTTAAGTATAAATAAGAATGGCAGTTTTAGGCAATACATGCGGGAATACAGCCACATTATTCAGCCTGGAATTAGCTAAGTATCAAGCACTATACACCGATCAGCCATACCATTAAAACCACTTGTAACTACAACCTTGTACCTACACTCTTTGTCCATTTTATCAGCTCCACTGACCATACAGGTGCACTATGCAGTTCTACAGATAGAGCCTGTAGTCCATCTGTTTCTCTGCATACTTTGTTAGCCTCCTTTTACCCTGTTCTTCAGCCCCACAGGATCACCACAGCTGTAGTTTGACATATTATGTTCTGCTGATTGAAGCCACTGGTCTTACCTACCTATCCTGCTCTTATGAGAGAACAGCTTCTACTCCACTATCATTGGCATCTATCTCTTAAAATATAAGCCAAAGAGAAATTAGCATAAACCAAAATGGGGTCATTTACTAGCCTGTGCTTCAGTTTTTTGCAGCTATCCTGGCACTCATCAGTCCACAGTTTGGACAATCCATTATCCTTGTCTTTACCCCCACCAGCTTGGCTACAAAGCAATGTACAGGAGCAACCAACTTGACAAACCCCTCTACAAAACATCTGTAATAACTTGCAAACCCCAAAATGAAACATTCTTCCAGAACATGCTTGGGTTGCTGCCAATTAGCATCAACCTCTACCTTTCTCAGAATCATCCTCACACCATTGCTAGAATGGGGCCTTGGACACTGTAACTACTGCAGGAGGTTCCAACAGCCCAGCCAACAGCCCAGCCAATAGCCCTCAGCTAGGCAGCATGAAAAGTGCTGTTGGCCCAGAAACGGAGTATCTCTGCAAACAGGTACTAGGTACTAACTTCACCATACCTCAGGGTATGCAAGTGGGTCTACCACCCCTTACTCAAACACTACCACTCCAGTCTGGAAGATCTTTAATGACCAAAAGCCTTTGCTTAGGCATTACTTTTCCAGAAACCTCTAAATCCAATTCTAGGTATGCAAGATAAGGGATATCTGAGGCATTCACTGCTTTTAGCTGCAGCCAATGGCATTAGACCCATTTCTCTGGACCCCAAAGTTCAAATTCCGTAAAAAGAACCATTCATTTATGGTAAACACCACTGACCCTGTATCCAACAAACTATGAACATCCAGCCCTCCCATAATGACAGTAACACAAGGACAAGAGAAGCCAATAACTGAAGGGAGGGATCAGAACTAGGAGTAGCAGTATAAACAGAGCCAAGGAGGCTCCCTTCTGAACTGTGATTCTGCAGGTCAGAGGGAACTTCTTTCTCTGTGGCTGGCTAGAGGATTTGGTTCTACTAGCCAATAGCCACAAAGATGATCAAGGATCAGATTTAAACTGGGTTGGGGCTCATACTCCATCACATTCATGACCAAAATGCAAACAGCTGTGGGTGATGTTATTAAGTTGCTCTTGCTGTTTTCATGAAACCTCTTTCAGTTCTGCTAATTCTGAGCCTGAAATGCTATTACCTGAGGGCACCCCTTGAACCCCATACTGCAAACCTTCCTTCCTGCTCCCACCTAATGGTCTCCTTGAGCACCGCCAATAGTGTGGGGTCCGGATAGCTGCAGACAAACTACAGATATCCTTTTTATGTCCAGATTTGTTCTCCTGAGATTGGTTAACATTAATGCTGATATTTGTATAACTATGTTTTGGCTGTTGCAAGATAGAATGCAGACTGTTTTTTGATCAGAACCAAACAGATGCCAGACAATCCTGCTTTCTTAGAATTTGGGTGTAGGCATCTAAACTATATGGAATTTTTTTTCTGTCTGTAGAATGTTCTAAAATGTTCTCCTCTGTTCTATAACTATACAATATAACTATAGCTTGTCCTTCTGATGCATTAAACATATCATTGAGAACTGACTCCTTGTGTGTGTCCTCTGTGATCTCAGACATCTCATACATAAAAATGATGAAGAACAGCTACAACTAAACAATTAGAATCCAACCCAGGTTATTCCCAAAGGAATTCCTAAGAACCTGATTCCAGAAGTGGGATGATTTCCAGGCAAGGGATTAATTTTATATGTTCATACTTTTGCTTATCTGGTTATCATCCAGTCATTTGGAACTGCAGATCAATACATAGTGCAGGGGAAGAAAGGGTGGCATTCCTCCTTCCATCAAGGGTGGTAATTCCTCATCCATGAAAATTGATGTGACATTCAGACTCCTTATCTAAGGTTGAAGACAGACAGAGTTTTTCTCTGTTCTGTTTGTAACTGAGTGGCTATTTAAGTCTTCACAAGAAGTGAGTGTGTGTTAGAAGCCACACACAGGAAAATGTGGCACTGTGCAGTTAGAAATTTACTATGTAATTGATCTGCTTTAAAAATTGCTTTAATCCTATAGCATTCTTTGCAGTAATAGAGATTTTGTCTGTCCTCCTTTTATTTGAATTTCCCATTACAATTTGTTCTGTTCAGTTGTATATTGTGTTAAAAGATCCAATGGATGGAGGACCAAGTCATGTTAAACCAAGTTGGGTTGAGTTATGTTCAACCTAATTTAGTAGAAATTCCAAAAGAAAGTCCAAAAGCAAGGTGGCAGTCTGTTGTAGCAGATTCTGATCTCTTTGTACTTTGTACACTTGTACTTTTTCCCCCTCTCTTCTTTTTGAAGACCATGTCAAAAGGGGCCATCATGGTCTTGTGGTTAGGGTGTCTGTCCCGTGATCGGAAGGTCCCAGGTTCGATTCCCATGACTGACAGGACTTGGCTGAAGTGCCCTTGAGCAAGGCACTTAACCATTGGCTCCGGGCGCTGTGGCTAGGGCTGCCCACCGCTCCAGGCTCCACTGCCCCCCAGTGTGTGTCTCACTGCACGGATGGGTGAAATTTCACAGTGTGCAAGCCCAGTGACAAAATAAGGAAATTAAATTAAAAAAATTAAATGTCTGGTGATCCTTTAGAGTGCCATTGGCCTACACTAGGGATCTGTTAGCCTATTGTTTACACTAGGGAGCTGTTACCACTATGCTACATAGCGGTGTTGCCTCCTGTGAGACCTGTCTCATGCCAGTAGGAGATGTTATAGACCTATTCTCTTCTTCATCATTATGGGTAATGTGAGATCTCTCCCCTATAAGATGGACAGACTGACGGCATGGACCTAGCACCAGAAGGAATACATAAATGAAATGAATGAAATGAAACAGAACAGAAACAAAAATGGAGCCTGTACAGACAGTCACATGCTGTGAGCTCTATGCATCACTTGTAGTATAGCAGCCTTTTGGTTAGCCTAGCATACATTGTATGACTGAGCACAGCAAAAAGACAAAAAGACAAATGGTAGTTATACTGCATGAGCAAGGGCTCTCCCAGACAAAGATTTTAAAGCAGCCAGACAACGACCCCAACCATAGAGCCAATGTTCTTCAGCGTCAAGAAGAACAAGAAATCCTTGAAGTGATGGTTTACACACA
>JAOUQY010000017.1:8811007-8823590 GCA_028566355.1 Doras micropoeus
GCTAGGCACCGGCTCTCCCGTGACCCTGAAAAGGAATAAGCGGCCAAGAAGATGAATGAATGAATGAATGAATGAATCACCTGAGGATCATTGAAGCTGTAGAGCTTTTTATTCTTGAACTTTAATTCAGCATCAACAGAACACAATATTTTCAAGTTGATATTATTTAAAGGCCATCAGGTTTGGGGTAACTGATATTTGGATTAAACCCATGGAATTCAAATGACAAATCAAACCTGGATAAGAACTAGGTCATAAGAACGTTTGAGAGATTTACGCTTCGGTAATAGAAAAAACACAGACCCCAAGGACTGAGAAAACACATAAAGAATCATGTTTCATAGTAACCACAAGGCGGCGCTGTGTGATTACTTTTATGTCTATGATCGGTCCCTTCAGGGATATTCAGTGCAGTTTTCCACTTTGGCCGCTAGGTGGTAGAAAAACTCAAATTTTGACTTTCTTGTGACCCGTGAATTTTCTAACAATGCAGATAGTACTGGGTACATTTCTAAACAGTTTTCAACGGAAATGGGATCAAGTACATCAATATTACTTATATTATAAATGCATCCAAGATTTCTTTCTTTTATTTGTATTTTGTAATGATTATTTGTTTGTGACGTGCTGTAGCCTACAAAAATGGAAACAAATCTATTAATGGTAGCATGGCGAATTATGCATTTCACAGCTATTATTATTTTATTGTTAGATCTAATATACAGTTTTGCGTGGTGTGTCTAAAATAAATATGTATTCTATTATATGTTATTGGTTAATTTAAAAGAAAATCATCAAATGCAGGACTAAATCTTCTATAGACTAAAGAAGATACAGACACGCTGGTTTTTCAATATCATGTTAGCGTGGAGTCCCAGGTAAGCTTCTGGTCATTTCAGACACATTTTATAGATATAGTCTACATGTGGGAATATAAATGTTGAGGCAACCATATGAATATGAGAATGCTCATAATAATAATAATAATAATAATACAATATAATATAATAATATAATAAACACTTATTATATTATATATTAGCCTACAGTTTTGGTAAGAAGTAAAGCTGATCTGTAGCCTGTGTAACCGCCAGCCTGAAGGATGTGTGCAGATTGACACGGTGTGTCGTCAGATTTCTCATTAAAATGAATAGGCTATGTGAAGAAATTTGTTTTGGTGGCTTATTATTCAGAATACCTTTCTGAATAATTTATATCAAATTATCATGTCGGTCAACAGCTCAACATCTGTGACTTAACCTGCGATAAGTAACAAGATTGTCGGTCTTATTGGAAAACTTTTTTTTTTTTGCTAAACGTAAAGGTATTAAATATTTCAGTGCACACGGCAATAAAAAAACCGCAAAGCTGCAAAAGGCTTGACGACGCAGGAAACTGCAATTAAAGATATCATGCACTGATTATAATGATAGGTTATATGTTTAATTGTTTTACTTGTTAAAAATGTCGTTTTTTTATATACCAGGGAACGTATTTAAGAGACCTGCAGTGCAACAGTAACTACTAACTCAGTGTTGTATGATTGCTCAGTGTTTGATGATAAGATGCAGTTTCAGGTTCGCTGTTTGACTTTGACAGGTGTGAATCAGGCACTATAGATATTACTATACACATTTTTTATTCTGAAAAAAAAACCCCAGCAACAACAACATAAAACCACGAGAGTTAATTGTGATATTATAATAGATTACAGGCCTGAAGTTGTTGTTTTTTTCTCTCAGCGCATTTTTGTGTAGAAGCAGGTTATTAGGAGTGCTCCAATCTTATTTTTATTCGTGTTGAGAATTATAAGGGTAAGGTTTCAGATTTGCGGTGCATGCAATCACAAAAATGATCGGTCTTCCACAAAGGCAACTTTCTAACGACTTTTTTTCTTGTTTTGTTTACCCGGCAGGTGGGCGTGACTTCAGATGGGGTCGCAATACTCAAAAAAATAACAATATGTAACTCCGCGAGCGCGTGCCTCCCCCGGGGGCCGCATTCTAATAAGCTAGTCCCCCCAAATAGACCTGGCGGAATATACAAGCCTGGTGTGTTGAATCGTAACGCAAAAAAAAACAAGGCGCAGCTTCGCATCGCATCGCATCGCATCGCATCGTGCGTGAGAGCATTATAACGGCAGCGAGTGTCGCGCGCTGTTTGGGGGCTGTTAGCGTTAGTAATAACATCAGCACACTGAGCGGAGAGAGAGGAGCGCGACGCAGCGCGTGCATCTCCCAGCTCCGAGCGGAGGAATACCCGCAGCTTTTATTTACTCTGCGCCTTGTTGTTCAGGGTTTTTTTTTTATTTAAAAACTGCTTTACGATATAACTCCTTGTCTGCATTTGCCGGTTTTTTTCTGCCTTCCTCAGCACAGCGCTTCTCTCCCCGCGGAGGAAACACACGCGTGCGTTCGGTAAGTTTTTTCCCCTCTCCGCACTCCTGCCTGTTTATCGCTCTGACTTTCACTTCGTCTTCACTTTGTTACACTTCAGGGAAACACTTTACACACCGCGAACCGCGCCGCGTCTGCACAAGTGCTTTCGCTTTACGCGCTGTGGGTTTGTTGTTCAAGGTGTTTATTTGTTGTCGAAAGCGTTTATTTGTTGTTGTTTTGGACGCACGCGCTGCTCGGGGCTGGAGAGCCGCTGTAGCTAATGAGCCTCCAGTCAGGGTCCAGCAGCGCAGGAAGTCCAGCACATGCTCGGCTGAAGCTCTGCTCTGCGGTCCGCCTTCACCGCGCTCACGCCTTCATTTGACCACTGTAGAACTTTTTGACGTTTTTATTATTATTATTATTATTACTATTCTTATTATTATTATTATACATTAGGTATAAACTACATTTTAAAAAAGGCACGCGGACCAAGCTACTATTTAAACAAAGCCAAAAGTGAAAGACGAGAATTAGCAAAGTAAATGTGATTTAATTCAGGCATGGTCTTGCTGTGATTGCTGCTCACTGACAAGCTTTCAGTAAGTAGGTTACACATTATACACCCCCCCAACACACACACACACACACACACACACACACACACACACACACAAGTCTTTTGTAACTAGTTTATTACAAATATGTAACCTCATGTAACCTCGCTTCTATAATAATAGTAATATTCTGAAAGTAAAAATCTTGTTTATGCACAACTTTTTAATGCTCAACCGTTTCCAAAAATTTCTACTCTTGTTTATTTTTTTATGAAATAATGTCATGCTTATCTACATTATAAAAACCCGTTTTGTTTAGTGATTATATCACGTCTTTTAACCATGATCACTTTCTGTAATTTGGGCTAATAGTTTTTAGACAGCATTTTGTCTTAGTTGTACTTTCTGTAAAAAGTCAAGGAAGAAACTGGATCTCTAATTTATATTCTCTTTATGTTGCAACAATGTTACATTTCTCACTGACGCCTATTATTATTATTATTATTATTATTATTATTATTATTATTATTCATGTCTTACCGTGTTTGCTCTTTCCCGTCCCGTGGTCCTGCTGAAATGTCCGCACTATTTGTGCAGTGATAGTACGTTAAAGCCTGGTGTTAATGAGGCAGGTAATACAAAGGACAGCACTCCTCTTTCACACAGGCTCATTTAACGGTGATATCTCAGTGCGTAAAGAATACCTCACCTAAATCAATGTGGTGGATCTTTTTGTGATTTTTTTTATATTGCTATGTGTAGTCGCACAGCTCTGGTGGTGACCTCTGATTTATTTTCAGGCTTTCACCTCAGTGTTATTCGGGGCTGAGACCTTTTGCGTTTACTCTGGCAGCTGTGCAGGTGAGGCGCAGGTGTGTCTCGTGCCATTTCATCACTCAACACATGGCCGCTTCAAAGTGTCCGTAATGGCAGTAGTAAAATTTGGCAGCACGCACCTCGCCGCCTCCGAGCCCACTGTGTAATCTGAAGCCCAGCCCTTCGTTAGTATCATGCTGCTTTCTCCAGGTGATTTTAATTAGCTCTGTCCCAGTGCCCTGCCTGTGCTGGAGTGACGGCTTGATGGGGGCTGACCCGTAACCGGCGTCCAAACTCGCAGTCAGCCCTGGCATTTTGCATACATCCCCAGATTACACCATCCATCATGGCTGGCTCGTGCGTTGAGCTGATAGGAAAATGCTTGTGCTCTGTGCATTAATGCGCATGCATTGTGTTAAGTTATAATCATTTGTCAAAATTAAGGCCTGATTTGACTGGTGCTAGGTTAATTTATGGATCCATATCTGAGCTGTTTGGAACTTGAGTAACAAAACACATGACCGTGATTTATTTTTTCAGCTTGAAATGGTCAGCACAGTGATTTTTTTTTTAAATCCAGTAAATTGTTTGACTGAACTGTTTCTAGTTTCATCCATCAACATACATTGAGTGATGCAGCTCTTTCTTTGGCAGTGGAAGTCTAAAGTTTCCCTGCTTGCTCGACCTTGAGGTGTTGCACTGTTTTGGAAAACTTTGCACTGCCTGCTATCGCCTGAACAGGGTCAAAAAATTACGCTTGAAAGCCTCCTGTTTCTGTCTACATTAACTTCACAGAAATGTTTCCATGACAACCTCCATGCAAGTTAAGGCAACCAGAGGTGATCAAGTTTTTTTTTTCCGTTTCTTTCTCCCTTCTTTCTCCAGTAAAAATGGAATTTGTGTTGACAGTTCTGGCCTTTAATGGGACTTCTATGCTGTGTGAAAGTATTTGTTTACCAGGATCATGTGCTGCTACCTGTCAGCCCAAGAGAGATTGACTTCTTTAGATAAAAGACTGTGGTGCATGTTAAGAGGCCCTCGTGTGCCATAATTATCCACATCATCGTAATGGTGTTTTGTGTGCTTCACTAACTAAGAGGCTGAGAGCTGAGGCTTTTTTAATCACACTCTGGGTCACCATCCTATTAAGCCCGATCAGAAAAGTACTCTGACTTCTGGCCAGGAAAAAAAGCTTCCTTGGGTGGGGTCAGCGGATATGGATTAAATGTGGACTGCAGTCTAGGATCGCAATGTCCAATGTGTAGTTTGAATAAAGACAGAGAACAATTCCATATCCATGCTCCTTAGGAACTGCGGTTTGACCCAAATCTTTAAACAGTCTAACTAATGGTTGGATTGTAGTGATTAGATAGTCAAAAAACACCCTTTACAAATGAATTCTTGAAGCAGTGTCTTAACCTTAAATAACATCTTGTTTTCTTTTCCTTTTCAGTAATGAGGCACATGAGACACTAAAATGTATCCTTCCTTCTTACTGGAGTGGTGAACTCAGTTTTTAGTACTTTTAATATCTTTAAGGTCTAATTATAAATTGTATATACTCTTTAAACGTACACTATTTGTCACCTTCCCGTGTGAAAGACACGTACACCATAGCGTACACCACAGACTCTTTTTCCCTGACAATGTATAGTGATCTTTGTTCTTCGTGTCTTATTTGCATAAAATCAGCTGTAGGTTAGCAGGAAATCAAGCATGACTTGTACTGATTATGTTTGTTTGTGAAGACATCTCGAAGATGACAGTATGACGGTGTAAAGGAGAAGGTCTTGGGTTCAGGAATCTGCCAGAGCAAAAGATTTGATGGTGATGGTGTGTCATTTCTGTCAAACGGCAAGGTCAACAGTGTTCAGTCCATGCTCATCTGTGGTCTGCGTGTATAGTAAACAGCAAGTGGCCTTGGGAGAAAAGAGAGAGAGAGTGCCCAAGGAAGAAATGACCTTTTTTGTTGTGCTGATTGACAGGGTGGTATACAGTGCTACCACACTTTGTTGTGGTTAAGTGCATAGTGTGATAAAATCCATCTTGAAAATATGCTAATGAACAAATTAATCTACATTTGGGCAAATCAGCAAGTAAACACAATGGTGTTGCTTTCAATATGAATATACGTTGTATAATTTGTAAGGCCAAGTGAAGCCAGGTGACAAGCTTTTTCTAAATGAAATCTGTGGACTAGGAAGGGGAGAAATCTGTTTATTTGAACATGTTAAAAATCCAAGGTTTGTGATGGTAACATCTCATGACAGGCGTATTAGACTGCAGAAAGAGCATCATGCTCAGGGCTGGGGGCATATGGCGCTGCCTTCTGCTGGCATTGCCAGAGAACAAGTCGCAACACTGCGGCAGGGTCACGGCCGTCTCAGGTTTGTTCCTCCTGCGTCTCTCTAAATAAAAACAGGACAGAAAACAAGCATGTCCATGCTGGCTTTGTCTTTTAGAAGGGCTCTGCAAATGTTTTCTCTCTGACATTTTGACCTCATTTTTTTTTTGTGTGTTTTCTTAATACTTATTTGTGATGAATGGAAAATACGATTTTAAAATGTTCCTTTATTACAAGCTACAAATAGAACTTGATATAAACTGTAACATGTTGAAACAATGTGTATCAAAGTGACACGTGTTTGCTACTACAGAGAATTTTGTAATTGTTCCCTAGTCCACTGACATTAAGCTGCTGAAAAGTACGCTCCTCAAGATGCCTGCAGCAACTGCTTCAGAGTCTGTGTTAATTCTCAAAACCTCTAGAAATGACATCCTGTTCTCAACATACACTCCTGAGTATACACACAGGGCCATGCAGGAATGTGTGTGAACAACACAGAAGCCGTTGTTTTCTGTGCAGGGATGTCTTCAGTCAACTTTGTGTGCCGTACAGAGAGGCGCACACACGCACTGGAAGGTTAATTATACTCTGAGCATGTACCTGAGAGGCTTTTGTCTTTGATAGGTCCACTCACAGCATATGGCCCCAGCAATACAATGGTTTATTTTTATGATATTTGATGAGTGGGTTTTAATTTAGACTGTCACTCCTGGCAACCAGCAGGGCAGATGGTGAAGACTTGAATGTTCATCAGAGCCTAAATATCCTCTAGGCAGCTGTTGCTAATAAACTTTTTTTGTTTTTGTGGGGGGTTTTTTTGTGTGTGGATTTTTTTTCCCCTCTCTACACGGTTTAGGTCAAGATAAGTCAAACCTGTTACAACACCTGTTTCTGCATATGTAAATCTGTTGTTTTGTCATTTCATTAAACAAGAAAAAAAGGCAACAGTCCCCCGTGGTTGCAAATGTGACTGGCACTGAGCCCACTTGGCATCGTGTGGAGAGAGAGGAAAAGGAGAGACAGAGAGAGGAAAGCAAAAAGACACCGGAAGGAAAAGAGTGTCTTGTGTAACAGTGGTTTGATTCAGCTGTATTCAGCTTCATATCAATGCCATTTTTTTCATTCAAGTGTGAAAAGGAGTTTTCTGCAACTTCTGATCAACAGGCTGTTGGAGATGCACTGCAGTTTCCCTGCTCTTTTTATTTGAGGACTGGGGTGTTAGGGAGCTGGAACAGGCCCAGAAGCTGGTACATGATTGCCTGCCACACACTGTGCACTTCATACCCCGTGCCCCTTGCTTCCACTCTCGTTATTACCCTCTTATCATTTGGTGGGCTTCCATGGCCCTGCTCCAAGGCACATGTGCCAGCGCTGCATCTGCTCTGCCTTGAGCCTAATTGCCCAAACTAAACTGGTTCTCTTGCCTCAAACCAGAGCTCACAGCATCAGAGATATCTTCAAACACTCATGCACCCCCACACCCCCACCCCACCCTCTTCCTCTGCCTGTGTGAGCTGTGGAATTTGAGTTGTAATCCTGTCTATGTACGCACGATGCAACAAATATGGCGTGAAATTAGAGGTTATTCCCCAAATATTACGGCTGAGCTTTGAAGATTACCGTCATCATTGTGGCACTGCCATGAGAATCGAGCTTTTCCTGAACTCTTGTGTCCCATGCACTGTACATACACAGAAATAGTGCAACTCATTGTGGAGTTGTGTCAAGCTGTCCCTGTCTGTCCTGGGCGCAGGTTTGGATTTTATTACTTACATGCAGCACTTCTGCCTGCAGGCCTGATATCGGTATACTCTCGAGCACACGCTGGCATACACAAGAGTTTTTATTTCATGGATAATGTGCAATAGAGAGGCCATGCTGATGCTTGGCTTGGCCAAGCTGGTCTGGGGCTTCAGTGAGGGTCTCTGCAGGGTGTTAATCTCCCTGGGCCATGGAAGTCTCCTGCCGCCATTTGCCTCCTCTGATTTAACATCTCTCCCTCTCTTTGCTGCTTTGGAGCACCACACACCCCTCTCTGATATGGAAGTTCATTAGGGATGGGCCTTTGATGGGCCGGCTTTTCATGTGACGGTGCTCTCAAATACCTTGATGTAGAAGCTTAAGAAGCTATTGTGCTGTAAGCCCTCCTTTTGATGCGTCTTATTTAGATCTGCATAGTAAATCAAGGAGAGTAAATAACGAGGCAGCAGATGGAAGCAAGGAGATAAGAACCAGGCGAACAATCGCATTTGTATTTTGTTATGATGTTGACAGCAGCTAAAATTCACTAATCTAGCGCCACTGATCTGCATTTCAAAGAAATCTCATTTAGCAGCGGGAAGGATAAAGTTCTTTTCATTGTGCTCTTTTTTATTGCATTCTTTGCTAATTTATCTGGTGCAGATTTAACGCAGGGCTGGGCGCAAGCGGCATGCGTGTTGCAGAAGGGGTCTTAAATACTCTGAAAGCGGTAACGTCTAGACTGCGAACCGGGGGTAATTACACGTCCAGCGATGAATAGAAGGAGCTTGAAGACCCATCTTTGTTCGGAGGCCTTGAATTGCTTGACTAACACAGATAAGAGGCATTTGGCCTCTGTCAAAAAATATTGCAATGACTTTCCCCCAACACAGGAATGGTATTTACTTTAAAGATAAAAATTATTGTGTACAGTAATCTGACTTGTTAGCATAATGTCTTCTTTTCATATTCAGAGCATGGTATAGGGTTGTGGAGGTATTCCTGTGCTTGATTTGAAATAGTTTATCTTGACTTAGTACAGCGCTGAGTAAATATCAGACATTGGCATTATTAGTGCCTTTGAATGGCTGATGGAGTGTCTATATATTTATAATTTAATAGTATTTAGAGACACTGTGTAAACCCTTGATGCTGAGGTCACATATTAATAGCATTGCTATAGCATTTGATGTGATTTAAATTGTGAGCCTTCACAGTTCAGAGGTGTTGTGGTATTAAAGTAAAGTCAGAGGCTATTTAAAATCAATGGAACATTAAGAAAAAACTATTTGGCCAAGATAATTATGTGGCAAGTTCAAGTTGCAATGCATTTTACTTTCAGTGTTTATTTATGTAAAAATTGCTTCAGATCAAAAATATAGCAGTAGTATTGTCCTCAACAGCGTAGCATTCTGCATTAGTGTCTCTCAAAAATATTCAACTAAACCCCTAGTACTGAGGGAGCATATTGATTCTTAGCCTTGTCCTCATGGCTCTTTTCATAATACTTAGGAGAAGTGTTTCTCAGTAGAGGTCTCTGAACTCAGCCAGTTGCTGTAATGGCACTTGGCAGATTTTTGTTTGCAGCAGTGCTCTCCTGCCTCTTTCTACAGTTCTGAGAGCACATTCCACAGGATCCAGCAGTCGCCGGTTGCCTACAGGGTCAATGGAATTCTTTAAAAAAAAATCACATCTCTGGGTATCTGGGCCCCATGGTTAAGAAAAATTTATTAACAAAAGACAAGCATATGTTATAACTTGTCACATGTATACAGTCTGCCTTATATATTACTTCATTTTAGTATTTGGTATAGGGAAAAGACATATTCCTTTACATATAAACCGGATTTATATTCAAATTCTGTTACACTGATGTGAAAAAGGCACTCATATGCATGTATGCATTTAAACCCGGAATGTTTTTTTTTTGCATTTTAAGTTTTTAAAAGTTTTATTAATCATGTTTAATATACCTAGCATTCTCTCAATATATGTATTAGTAGTTTGTTTATAACATCAACTTACTGCTTCTTTTAACAGATCCTTTGTGTACCTGAACCTGCCCCTCCAAAGACGAACATCAGTTGAACGTTTTTCCCTCAGGGTAAGCAAAACTTGTGTATTTCTTTCAGGGACTCCAACATTTTAGCTTATACGTTTAAAAAAGAGGAAATGGTGCACGAGTGATGCACAATAAATGTCACATGGTATCACTCCTGGTGTCTTCCTTTCATGCCTGTCTTTATTTTATTTCATTCAACTGTGGGAATTAAATGTATGTGGGAATTAAATCAGTTAATACAAAAAAAATACCTGAGGGGTTTGTACAAAAGAGAAATGATCAACAGCTTGGAAACTATTTACTGGAGCAGGTAAACCGTTAACATGTTTGTACGTGAATTTCCTTTCATGTTTGTCTGTTTCAGGACAGGATCTGGTATGGCAGTTGCAAACTGCACAAGCTGAGCACTCAGAAGTCAAGGCAGAAGTGGTGAGTAAACACACTCTTTATTGTGATCATTTGCATGGCCATCACCTAGTGTTAAATCTTCCATCTATTTCAAGCCAGGAAGTAACTTCTGCATGCATTCCATCTGCCTTGTATAAATTCTTAAAAACTCTCAAAACACAATTTGTTCTGCAAGTCTTTAATGTTAATGACATAATGAGCTTGTTTAGTTGTACATTGTGTCTGAGAGTAGCTGTACCACGTCCTCTGGTCCATTCTCACAAGCCACAGTAACAGCAGCAATTTGTCACCAAGTCAGTGCAGAATGAGTGTGAGGAATTTCTTCACTTGCTCATTAATGGACAGCAGTGGTGGGTTTGTCATTAGCCCTATCGCTTCCTACAGCAATATACACACATACACAGCAGACAGTGACAACAATGTGGAAAAGAGAGACCCTGAAAAAGATGTGATTCTATGTGGGAGGTTATTCATTGGAGACAGTAAAGGAAGACATTGGGTACTTGAAATATGCACTGACATTTTGGAATATTTCACATGTTGTGATAGTGTAGTTTTCTTCATTTACAAAAAAAATCGATCAGACATACTACTCCCTAAAGTTATCATATTTATATTATATTTTACATGTTAACATGCTTTACATGACTTATAGGTATGGAATTTATAAAAGCCTTAGTGAAAAACAGCAGGCTGCTGTGGGGTTGTTATTACTTAAACATATCATATAGTAGAACCATAAGAAGTTACAGTGTAGATCTTCATCCATGATCAGCATTAGATTTTGAAGCCATGATTGTATTTCCTCTTTAAATGTTCTAACAGTTAATAGTTTTTGGCCAGCTTGATTAAAGTAGTCTTGTGGTAATCCTGTGGTCTTTGTAACGGAAGAAGAACCTGATGGTGTGGCTATCATGCACCACAGCTCTGTATTTTGCAAGCTGCAGATATGATTAAAGTTTGCTGTGAGGTTGGTCGGCTTGGCTGGAAATCATATCCCATGAGTCATCACCTCACATGTCTTAGAGGAACCTAGCTTTCTCATTCACAACTTCAAGAGATTTGAATATTGTTATTCAATTTGTCAGGTCATCCAGTTAAATCTTTAAAGATAAACTCTTCTGGAACAGAGTTGCTCTTAGAAGGGAGGGAACAAAAGTATAATTGCCCTGTGACTTTACACTGGGTAAGCACACACTTTGTGAAATCTGCCTCAATTAAACGTATCTCACTCAAGTTTGAAGACGGATGTTCCAATGAACAGCTTTGCTCACGCTTGCCTTTGAAAACTGATTTCATGTTCTGGTAGAGCGACTGTCATCTCCTTCCCAAATGACTCTTTGAGAGTGCTTTCCTTTCCCCAGCGTGGAGGAGTGTAACCTCCACCGAGTCTTGCTCTGGCCACTTGGAGCAGACAAGATGAGGGATATCAAAGGAGTCGGGCTCTGTCCCTATTGGCAGGTGTCATTGTGTGGCTGATTTGGGATTGGAGGGTAGGTGGATAGGATGGGGAAAAAAGCTAATCTTTATCCCCTATTAACCCCAGAACTCAAAGTGCTCTAGGGATCAGGTCAGTGGTCAATCCCCCCTTTCACAACCACCCAGAATATTTTAAATTTAAGCTTTCTCCATGACAAAAAGGTCCTTGTCATCAAAGTTTCACGTCTTTCCTCATTGCTTCATGGACCCGCTGTTTCTCTTTTTGAAAACTTTCTTCACTTCATTGATTTGTCTTGACCAAGTTTTCATATTCTTGTTCAGTTCGAATTAGATAAAGTCATGCTTTGACAAACTTGTAACATAAGCAGTTAAATGTCTTGCCCAAAGAGTTTTCTAGAAAAAATTGAAGCCTTTTGGGGGAAAAAATGTGCACTTCAGACAGATTTCACATATATGAATGTGTAACTATAAAAGCCAATTAATAACACAAATTCTATTAATCTGGTTTATTTTCTTAACAGCTACTAGTGGATAGTAAAGAAAGCAAACAGAAAGAGAAGGATGTAGTAAAAGGAGAGAATATGTGGCGAATGAACAGTTGCCAGGCGAATAGAGTTACAAAAGAGAGTCTGAGAGCTGTGCTGCCATCACTCCTGATGCAGGAGACAGACTGACTCAGTGAGTTTATTGATCCAGTGAGGAGCTATGCTAATCACCAGGCTGAATGAGCTGAGATTCAGTGTCCTTCACTACGACTTCTAATCCAGCGCCCTCTCTTCACTTCTCTCCCTCTCTCCACACCCCCTCCTCCATCATACTGCTACCCTCACAACACACA